>SRPZ01000503.1:0-12744 GCA_018360255.1 Claviceps maximensis
TTATTTTTATTTTTATTTTTATTTTTATTTTTATTTTTATTTTTATTTTTATTTTTATTTTTATTTTTATTTTTATTTTTATTTTTATTTTTATTTTTATTTTCATTTTTATTTTTATTTTTATTTTATTTATTTATTTATTTTTTAAAAAGAGAGAGAGAGAGAGAGAGAGCACCTCTTACTGCGGAATTACATGGAGTTGATCGACCACTGACTCCTACGCAAATAAACTGAAATCAAGGAATGCGGGCTTTATACAGAGATAGAACGGCAGAGAAGAAAGAACGGGGTGTCGCGTTGGTTAAGAGTGTATACCGTATATGGAACTCGTGAGATTGGAACCATGGCCATAGTATTTGTTTATGTGCACATGTGATGCGATGTGCTGTTTCTAGAATACAACGATCTTGGGTATCGAAATCTCATCCTCTGCCCTTCCCTCTCAAGACAAACCCCATATGTAAACACGACCCTCACACACACACCCATTATCAACATCCTCACCAGCCGTTTCTCCGCGCTTTACTTGGCGCCTGATACCTTCTCCCATTCATCTTCGGTGCTGGCACTCGACTGACTCGCCGTCGCGTCCTTGACCTCATCCCCATCGTGCTTCTCCTTCCTGGTGCCACCACCAGCGCCACGACGCCTAGACCTCACATCTATCCGCGCCTCTCCTTTCCCCTTGTCCTCCCTCCCCGTCATGGCCTCGACCTCCGTATCACTACCCTCCTCCCCCTTGCCCCGTCCCTTGTCCCTGTCATTCTTGTCCCCGTCTTTGGCCTCCCGCTCCTGCACGAGCGCCAGTTCCCGCGCAAACCAGTTGATGGCCCACCATAACCCTCCGCACAGCACCGACAGCACGACAAAGTGGATGCTCGTCGTGGCGTACAGCAACGCCAGCAGAACCAGCTGCAGGGCCCCAAAGGACAAGTTGGTCGCGTAGAGGATTGTCGGGGTCGGACCGGGCGTGAAGATGGATTCCCAGAGGTCAATGATGAAGGACGACATTATATGTTTTGTGGGTAAGGCGTGTGGTTTGATACGGCTTTGTGAGCGCTTTATATGTTTTTTTTTTTTGCGATATAATCAAGGCTTGCGGCTCTGGTGGGGGAAAAAAGGGGCACGGTTTTACCACTCTTTTTTTTTTAAAAAAAAAAGGGGGGGGGGAGGCCGAGTGGAGTGCAGGGCGGGAAGGCGTCAGGCTTGGTCCCTGGTTCCAACGGTGTGGTCTCGTAGCTGCTTTTGTCCTATTTTTTTTTCCCTTATACTCTTTTTTTTTTTTGAGTCTCGCGATTATTCTTGCTTCTTGTTTTATCAAGGCGGGGTTCTTGATGCCGGTGGTGAAGAGGAAGGACGTGTGGGGAGGGAAGGCAGTGATGATTTTGTCCCTGACGCGTAGGCGTTGAGTGATGATGAGGTTGAGGCGAGGCGAGGCGAGGCGAGGCGACGTGGGCCGTGGTAAGGAGTGGATCTCGTGACGAGGCGTGACGTCGTTTGTGGGAGAGGCAGATGCAGGTCCGTTGGCAAGACGAACGACGGCATATTGCAAACACGCACGTAGCGATGGTTTGGGTCGTGGGAGAGAGGGCGAGGCGTTCATCATGATTGACTTGCAATTGCATTGTCATTCTTGTTCGCTGGGACGTCACGGCACGGAACCTGTCTCCATGTGTGGGCACGTGATGGCGCACATGCGTACATGATATACAGCGGCACTCTCACGCATGCGCATTCGATTTGGATATGGATGCTTTTGGCTCGCTCCATGGCACTTCCCTGCCGGTATGTACGCACCGCTCGCTTGGCATGAACGAAGAGTGCTTCCTCTTTTTCACGCGCATTCAGCGAAGCAACTCAAAAGTTAAACAGCCACAATCACGACAGTATGCCAGGTCTTAGCCTATACCTGGCCTGGTTCGTCGTGCAGGACGCCGTGCGACGGTTCGTCGAAAAGGGTGACAGCGTGGCACAAGCTCCAGGGTAAGCCTCCATGCTGGTTTTCCGAAAGCGAACCCCCCCCCAAGATCAACCACTTGATTGCAACTTGCTTCATTCTTGCTTCTTCTCAGCATCGCCATATACTTGAGATGGACATACCGACTGGATAGGCACACATCTCAACATCCGTCCCATGCGCGCCGCCCAAGCCCGTCAGCCAAAACAAGTCTCTCTTCTCCCTGCGCCGAGTCTCGCTCTCAGGATCCGGGTTCCGACGCCGACGTCTTCTTCTCGTCACGCACTTCTGAGCTGACGCCGTGTACCATCTTCTATCTTGGTCGGCGTGCAGCAAATCTTGTCTCAACATGTCTGGTCTGGTGGCTTATGCTGAGCCCCTCGCGGAACACAAATAGAATAAATGTCATGCAGGGGGGGTTGTTTCTTTTTTCCTCGGCTGATGAAGATTCTCACCGCGTCAGCAACGCGCCTCATCTAGCGGCGACTTTTTTTTTTTTTTTTTTCCCAATCGCGACTATGCTGTCCATGCTTCCAAATGTTTCTCTGCAGCCACATTCTGGCTCATCCTACGGGGACTGCTCACCCATTTACACCACATGCGTCGTCATCTCACACTCTTCCCGGCAAAGAGTGTTTGAAAACTGAACGAGCAGTCAGATTCCGGCCTCGTCCAACTGGACATACGGCGAGCTGGACCCTTGGACCCTTCCTCCTGCCCCCTTTTTGACCTTCGTGGAGATGTGGCCGCCAGGTCTTCATCTACAAACCATCCATGTTTATCGCATTTGTCAAATTCCCTCAAGCCCTGCCTGTCCTGCACTTGCATCCGGATTTGAGACTGTCGGCAAAAAAAAAAAAAAAAGAAAAGAAAAGAAAAAGAAAAAGAAAAAGAAAAAAGAAAAAAAGAAACACGCCACCACATACCCTAGTACATGCCGTATGCACCCCGTAATCAGGCCCAATTTCCTGGAAATGTGCATGACTGTGGCTTTTTGTACCTGCTTTGTACGACGACATCTCGATCGGCATTATCCGCGGGCTCTCCCATGGTTTCCCGGGGGTTCTTCTTCTTTTGTCGATTTTGAATTATTATGTAAACTAGAGGACATTTCGTTCGTCTTGCGACTCGGAAACAAGTTTTTAAGAATAAAAAAAAAGGAAGAAAAAACTGCCGCTTCATTCAGTGAACCCGTGTATTAGCATTGGACTGGGTGCGACCAAGGAATAGTCTCTCACCGTGGAAGCCGGTCGATCTATAATGGCTGGATAGAACCTGACTAAAGAGGCTCCGAGTTATTTCATTTCCATCGCAAGATGCGCCGGGGGGGGTAAAAACTGACATGTCAGCTTTCGTAAATGCACGAAATTTCTTTCCTGGTGTAACCAATGGCTGCCAATAGTAGATATAGAAAACAATGACACGGAGGGAGGGGTTGAGGGAGGGGAAGGGGGCCGCTTGGTGTTCGTCGCCGACTTTGGTGTAGTACTTCGCGTGAGCAGTGCTCCATCATTTCTTCTTTTTCTTCTGTTTTATGTTTTTTTTTGTTTGCATCTCGGGCCTCATGTAAGACGGCCGCTCGTTTGGGCAGGACAGCCAACGTCATCCAGGTCTGGCTTATTCCCGGTTTAGATCAAGCCGCATAAGCAGATGCTTCCCGTAGAGGCAGGTCGTACCGATCGTGAGTTGCAGGAAAATCTCCAATGTTTCACAAGTTCGATTCTGTTTCCCGATCCTTGGGTTTTTTTTTTAAAAACCACTTTTGTCTCTCACTTCCTCCCCCTCCCTCTCACGCTAGAATTATGAGGAAAATCGGCCCGACAGGCAAACCATGCGGGCTCTTTCAAATATAGTATTAGTCGTAGCGGCGAACCATGACTTGGATGATGTCTTAGCAGCTGTCGTGAGAATTCTGCTTTTCTTTTCTTCTTGCATGAGTATACTTTTCCGCCAGAGAGCTTTTGCGACAGTCGCGAACCTAATACCTGAAAAAAAAAAAAAAAAAAAAAAAAAAAAAATAGGGGGCGGGAAGCAATCGCTGCAACTATAATTCTGTAAAGATTTCCAAACGTGAATAATTCACCTTTGCAACGAAATAAGCAAAGCTGGGAAATCCGAAAATGTAGTCAGAACGGAGGGCAATAAGAGCATAGAATCAGCTGATATAAGAGCATCGCTGTCGTGATTGCCCAAGGCAAAAAAAAAGGAAAGGGAGAAAAGCAACCGTCAAGGATTTCTAGTACTGGATATGAATCCCCCTTTTTTTTTCGAGACAGACAAGAAGCGTTTCTTTGTCACAGACTTCAAAAATACACGCCCAGAAAGAAAAAAAAAAGGGAAAAGGAGACCGGAGAAGATCCTCACGCAGAATATTACAAAAGATTGCCAGGAAAAGAGAAAAAGAAAATACCCTCGAATTGTTTGATCCTTGCACATGTGGTTTCAAACCTACCCTGGCCTGAGTTATGTCGCCGTAAATCTCGGAGTTATTTATGGAAGAAACTTGATCATAAAGGATTCTTCTGTCTGAAATAGGAAAAGGAAAAGAAAGAAGAACCCCCTATCAAGCGGTGAGAAAGGGAGGGGGGGGGGAGGCGAAATTGGATTAGGTACTTACACTGCCCAGAAGCGTCATCAATTCTAGGACAGAGCGGCTTGAGCGGTCGGTAAACCACGTGGTATATTTTTCTTCTTCTTCTTCTTCTTCTGCATGTGTGTTCTGTTGCATCATTAAGACATCATTCTTCAAACACAATCATGCGCGAATTGGCCCGAGGAAGAGATGAATTCTATATCTGCTGTATCAGAATACTTCCGAAACCCAACGGAATTCTTGGTCGCCAAGTGTTGATGGGCATTTTTTTCTTCCGCTTTTTCTTGTGAGCTATAACAAGAAAAACGAGGCATGCTCGGCAAATGAATTGGAAAAAGGACATAAAAATTGTTCCCGTTCCAAAAACGGTCCATTAACAATTTAGATTGTCGATCCATTACAGCAGTTTTCCTCTTTCGATTGCTTCTCTCATCAATCGGACAAGATAGGGACCGTAAAAAAAGAAAAAGGGGAGTGAGGGGAGAGACAAGTTGCCCGAAAGGAGAAAACCGTTTCGGCGTTTCCCTTCAGATTAAGACCCCATAAATCGAGTTAGCTAGAAGGAAGCGTCAAGTATTGAGTGGCTTTTCTTTGACGTAGAAAGACCGCACGCCATATCCGGAGTCTTGGGCCCTTGGATGTAAAAGCCACGGGTACACGAATCGGTATACTTCCAGCCCCCGTTTTGTGAGTGACTGGCACATTGACAGGTAATTGGTAATTGATCTTGCCACATACCGGGGGGTACGCAACCACGACAAATAGGTGCGAGTTTTGAACGCTCTTGTCTGGGTCCCTTGTGCACCCAGCTGCAGGGCTTGTAAAGGAAGTGACCGCGGAATACAAAGCCGCACACTGTGGATGGCCATTCTTGTCGACGCCACGTTATTAACATTCTCAGCCGTCTCTGTAATTTTTCTGGGAAAATATAGCGTTTTGCAATGCTTAAGACAGATTTGTGGTACGATGGGAGGGGGGGTTGTCTTCGGTTAAGTCGAGACCTAAACCGACGTGTGTGGATTCTCGTCGGCATAAACTTGCCAAGTGAGAATATGTAATAATATTGACAGAGTAACCCCTCGCTCCCTCTCTCTGGTGTTCTCTTCCCTTTGATGTTTATACATACATAAGCGGAGAGTTTCAGAGAGGAGGCAAAAAAAAAAAACCCTCATCCTTCTGCCACAATAATTTGGAGAATGCTCCGGTCATCGATTCGTTGCATTAGAAGCTGCAGAAGCTGCCAACGGATATTACAATATGTGGAAGCAATGCAACAGATATTCATCCCATGCAGGACTACTCTATGGCACATGAGTCAACGCCGATGCCGGATTTTCCTGTGCCTCTGTCGGTGAAAATAAGACCGAAGAAAGGGTTCACGAGACGACCCAACTTCTCCATCTCGCCCTTGAAACGTGCTTCTATCGTGCAAAGACCTCGGGCCAGGCTGACAGGGGCGGTCGGAGAGGAACGATTGCCCAAAGAGCTGCCAAGGTACTTGTAGAGCATCGCCCGCTACCCATCCGACGAGAAGATCATATACCCCTGCCTGGAAATGCCAATTAGGGCGGGTGGGGGACCATGGCGAATGCCGATTGCTCTGCCGTCACCTTGCGCTTGCTGTAATTGAACGATTGCTGAATCAGAAGCAAAGTTTGAAGCCCCCATTCCGTTGGAATATGATATGCCGTATGGCACGTGGAATTTTGAAGCGCAGTGTTTAAACCTTCTTGCCGAGAAGACCGGAAGTCGAGTGAGCAGCATTTACTTTCCTGCTGTGCAAAGACTTTTGAAACTAGAAACAGTTTGTCGTCACGAGAAAATAAAAACAGTGATTGCCAATACACGATATGATATCAGAAGAGCACAATGAGAAAAGAACATGGTCAAATCCTATTCGGATGCATGGCAGTATGAGGCTTGGTTAACAGGAGTGGCTCTAGGATAGCCCATGTCTATGACACTAAAGCGACGGTAGGGTGCTTTTATTGAAGCCGTGAAGAAGGTGGGGAATGGGGGGTGGGAGAAGGGGGGCGTCCGGACCGAGAGGATGCCAAAATGCCCATGATGATTTCAAGCGACAGCCGGCCGGCGGCTCTGATGGCCATGGCCCATGATATCAGTCAGCCAAAGGGGGACGCGTTGGTCTGGAGGACAGCCAGTGGCTGTGCAATGTTCGGGCTGAGCTGGGCTGGGAAGCAGAGAGTCCAGTCAGCCACAGCCACAGCCACAGCCGCTTCGTGCCAATTGGGTCATGTAGACGCCGTTCCGCCGTTGTTCCTGTGAATGATGCGAGGGTGGAAAATCATTTGACAATTTCCACCGGCACCATGCTGGTCAACAATGGTGCATTGTCCGCACATATGATGAGATGCAGCCAGCCTTGTGTCTTGTCGAGCGCTCGCTCCACGGTCGCATGTCTCGGGTGGCGCTGGGCCGTGTTCTCAAGCCTGGGCCAGTCGGATAGATCTGTCGACTTTGAAACAAGACCAAACAACGTCCGAGAGCTGTCCAAAAGTAAGGACCTTGCTGTTATTTGTCTGGTGGTGAGCGCGCTAGGCGAACGCGAGAGGTGGTTGCGATTCATCTGGGCAAGTACCTGAGTAGCTGCTACCTGCCTACTATACCACACCATACCTAGGTAGGTAGTTTGTGTGGAAGCAGCCACACAGTCGTTCTTTCCTTCTAGATGCGACAAATGGACGTCAGTCGCCGGTGCCCAGGTGGGTGGATGGGCAGGTGCCAGGCGTGAGAGGCGTGCCAAGATGTGCAACGTGTGCAACGTGAGACAAGCGGCCCCTTCTCGCCGCGCGCGCAAGCATAGTCATTCGTGTTGAATCGAATGAACACATGTCGAAGTGTGTGCCTGGGCAAATTCGGCTGACATGGAATGGCTGCACTTTCGAGTCCTCGGCATCACCAGATGGCAGCAGATTGATGGCAGCACCAGCACCAGCACCAGCACCAGATCACACCAGACCAGACATGACGGGACGCTGCGCAAAACGGCCGCTGTTCGTCGGCCCTGACTTGACTCGACCAGACCGTTTGTTGTCAGTCTCCCACCGATGTCGCATCAAATACAGCCGACAGTTAGTTGTATCCAAGGGCCTTAACCACAACTGCCAAACTCGCATCAAAATTCTAGATTCTAGTGCGTTGACCATCTTTCAATTCGTCTTGTTCTGACCTGCTCCCACGTGCACCGAGTTGGCAGTCACTTGGACATTTGGCAATGTCCAGCTCGCCGCGCCATGCCACGCCATGCCACGCCATGCCACGCCGTGCCACGCCGTTTCGACTGCTTTGTTCTGGAAACAAAGACCACCGCCATTGCATAGACTGACCAGCCAGCCTACTGGAATCTCCGGTCCATGCACCAGCCCGCCGTCTGAAGCCTCAGCCAACTCGGCCGGATCTTTGACGCGGAACCACCATGGCAGCGAGTCAATTAGATCAGGCACTCAACCAGGCACTCCCGCTGCCCCCTGGACACCTGAATACCTAGTAGGACCTAGGTACGTAGCAGCTATCTGAGACTGCAGCACCGGGCTTCGGCTGGAGATGGCGGGTTGAGCCAAATGTTGCGCCATCTGACCGCCAAGCCCTGGGAGAGTGTTTCGGATTTTTCTCTGCTTCAGATTCGGCCTAGCAGCTGACCAAAAACCCCAGGTCATGGACTCGTGGAGCATCGAACAAGCATTTGTTATCCTTCTCCCGGGGCATCACGGCAGGAACCATTCACCAAAAGTTATTCTTAGATGCTGCTTACCAAATATCCCAATGCGGCAGCGATTGAGCTGAACGCAACCCTGCTCTGCACCTCTGGTAGGTGCGAAGCTTTGCTGATGGCGAAATAAGGGTCTCTGAACAGACATGCTCAAGTACTTTAGGTGCGTTGTATATTTGTCTTCTTATATTTTCCTTCTTTGCTTCCCCATGGCGATCAATAAGGATCATGGCATGCCATTGCCATCTATGCCTCAATGCTTTTCGAGACGTGCAAAGCGGGCGGCATACAATCATGGCACGTCGACTGATGAACTTGCCTAACAGTACGCTTAAGCACTAGGCCAGACGAGACTTGATTAATTATCACGCTGAATGACATTTCTTGCTGGCTGCTCTCGTAATCACAAACAATACCCGCACTCCACGGCCTGTCAACTGTCGAATACATTATGTACAACGTACACCGGCATGGTGCTTAGCCATATTGCAGGTTTCTCTGAACGGAGCCCAAGCCCTGCTGGAACCGGACACCTCCGGCTGTGCCACTCTGCTGGCCACGCAATGGGCGCGCCCAAGCCAGAGCCCACTGCCTCTGACTCTCACGGCACGCACAGCTACTTGACGTCTGCAACGGGTTGGCATGCACGAACGCACGCACGCACGCACGCGCAGACGGGAGATGGGAGAAGGGCAGATGAGGGAGATGGTGAATTGTGAATGGTGAGTGGCGCGAGTGGGTGACTCGTGAGTGGTATGGATACTGGAGCAACGGAGCCAATCATGCCCGATGCCTTGATGTGGCCCCTTCGTCCCCGCCGCCGTGTGCTCTCTAGTCTCGAGTCTCAAGTCTCCAGTCAACAGTCAACTTCAGTATTCTCTCGATGCCCAGCTTGCAGCGTGGGTAGAGCTTGGCATGGGCCAAGAATAGGCCTGAGAAGAGCTGATGCTCTTGGCCATTCGCGGCCTCTGCTCGGATTTCGCCAATAAACATACCGAGGGATTCAAGACATGGCATCTCATCCTGTGATAAATGCCCGTGGGGAGCGTTGCGCGGGAGGAACACAGGGTTTCTCCCAGCTCGCCGGCTACCTCGTTGTCATTCACACGCCCCATCTCCTCATAGCCGGAAGGGTGGGCGTAAGAAGTCGCCAGAGGTGTGTGCGGTCTGATGCGTACCTCGTGTGTGGGTGCCTTAAAGCCGAACTAGCTCATGTCTGCTTCAACTAACTATGGATACAGGTACGTGCCCATGTTCTAAGCATGAGATTGGGGGTTATCCCATCCACTGCAGTTGTATTTTAGCTCCTCCGACTTTTTGGCACCCGTTAACCCCTGCCTTCTCGTGGCTCCAGTTTCGAAGGTGTGCAAGGACTTGACTTTCAAGGTTGTTTACAACGACTCCACATGGATACAAGACTGTACCGCTTTCCGTACTTAATAAGTATAAGCCGGTGTCCTGATCTTGAGATCATCCAGATCGTGCCTTACTCTTCTTACAATATTCACCAGGTTGTCTCATCTTGTGGCCTCTTTTACAGTGTTTTCTATCAAGACGCAGAAGCCCCCTTCTCTCATCGTCATCAAGACTTGGAACTTGGAACTCGGACAACTGGAAAACCACACACAATAAACACACACTCGCATTTGCTCTCACACACACTCCACTCTCTAATTTCTTCCCCCCCCTCCTCTTTCCCTCTCTTCCTCTCTTCCTCTCTCTCTCACACACACACACTCACTCACACTCACACACATACACACACACATACATTTCGCATACCAATCGCAAGCTCAGTCGAGTTGGTGGTGTAAACAGACTCGACTCACCTGGGAATCTTCATCGTATCCCAGCCGCAACCAACAACCCTTCTCAAAATTGGAGAAAACGTCTTCTCGCCGATTTGAATCAACAAGAGAGGGTCCGTATCCCGCTCGGCAAAAGAGTCTCATTTTTATCAGATAGACGCAGCATGAGGTACTAGCCTCGACTTCTACTCTTGCATAAATTGTTTCTCATTGGTCCCGATAGTACAGTAGCGATGCAGTTTGACCCTGTCTTTGCCATGGCACCTAGATCAGCATTTACTTGGCCCGGTATGCACGCTACGATCTCATGTTTTCTGACAATAGAGCATATCTGACCAAAGTACTTTAGGACCTCTAGACTCTGGATCATCAAATAGTAGCGTTCTCGGAGCAGATCTCAACTCACTATTAAGCGGCGGTTCTGACGCAAGCTTGACACCTCCTCCCAGCGAAACAAGATCTCTCGCATCAAGTCCCCCTCGCGGCTCAATGACTCCCGAGCAACACGCCATGAACCAATATAGAGAAAGGTCGCGACGCGAGACCAAATTGGCAGCGAGAATGAGACGTGCCGAAAGTTCATCCTATACCACCTCGCCACCTCCAATGTCTTTGAACGATGGCCCTGGCGCGATCCCGCTTCCCCTCTACTCGACAACGTCCCCTCCCATGTCTCTCTTGCCAGGATCCGCCCCGAGCCTACAAGGCCAGGCATACATGCCTCCATACAATCCTTCCATGCAAGAAACATCACAAAATTCTCACATGTTTACTTCAGCACCTTTCCAACAATCAATGTAAGTCGGCGAATCTGATGTACTCCGATCATTAAACAACAACAACAGAAGAAAAGTGCTAACAGATAAACTTCAAGACCTTCATCATACAGCATGTCGATGGATTATCCTACTCTTTATTCCGGACAGACCGACTACAGATATGCGGAAACAAGTCATGCTCCGAATTCCTCTTACAGTTCACACAATCATGGGCGAAACTTACCGTTACCCATTTCGCATGACGGCAACCTCGTATATGCTCCAATCCCGTCGGGTGCGCCAGTTGGCAGCACAGGAACCAGCCAAGAAGGCAGCCACGTCAGAGTAGTGCAGAGCAGGCCGAAACCGCGCTGCTGGGATCACGGCTGCAATGGCCGACAATTCTCCACCTTTAGCAATCTGCTTCGACACCAACGCGAGAAGTCAGGCCAAGCAACAAAAGCAACCTGTCCTAACTGCGGAGCAGAATTTACCCGAACTACGGCAAGGAATGGGCACCTGTTACACGATAAGTGCAAACAACGAAAAGGCACTTAGAACAGAAACCAAGAGAGAAGAAGGGGCTTGAAACGAGAAATTATTGAACGAGGCAACGTTGCCAAGAAAAGACATGTCTGGTTTTTGGAGAATTGTGTGGAGATAATATTTACCCCAAGACAAAAAAAAAGTGCCTCGACTGGTGCTTTTACTGCCTTGTTAATTCTAGGTTTACTACGAACCGCTCCGCTATTCGAATCCATTTTTTTTCTACCACTAGCCTTTTTGTATTATAAAGATGTTTTTGTACTTTTGTTTGGTTCATGTCGAGTTCATGTTCCCGATTCCCTTCTACCAAGCGCTTTGATTTTTCCTTTTTGTTTCTGTCTTTTTGAAAGCTTCCTGTTTCAATGTCATTTCCCCCCCTGTACGCCTCAGTCCCGTCTCGCTTCTCGTGCTATGGCATGTTGGACGGAACTTCTGATTTCAGGCTCAAGAGGCCAGGGGTGTTTTGCTAAGTGACCAGACTTCTTGGAGCGGTGCAGGCCGCCGCCCCACCCTCTCTCCACACGGCGACCGTGCAGGGGCAAGTGTGAAAGTCCAGCTTAAACGTTCAACTGGGATGAATGAAGAATACTCCACGTTGACAAAAGAAGGAACCGTGCGGCAGGGATATCGAAATGACGATCGGTTACTGGGACATGTCCACGTGTTCTATGACAAAGGGAACTTTGGGCGCTGAAGATTCAACAATTTCACAGGCGCATTATGGAGTTCATGAACAATGTGCTATATAGTCTCGACCGATAAGAACCGGGGGGGGGGGGGCAAGGGCTAGAAAGTCAGGTTTTGTGTCTTCCTCGGATTTCGTCACTATGGTCAAAGAATTTTTTATTATGATCGTCTCGTGCTGGCAGTCCATCAGAATTTGCTTTAAGTTATTGTTTAGAGTAACTCTATGGGCGTGAGCCACTCAACGCTGAGAGATGCAATTTATACTTGACTATTAATGGTACACTTTGAATTTCCGATTTATTTTCATTGGTCCTGGGGGGGATTTGTGTCTTATTTTGTGAAATGCGTAAATGGAAGTCCCCCTTCTGCCGTGCTCGGCGATGCACTGCCCGAGCACGCCCACAGGTTAACCAGAAACAGATGGCGAGGCGATGAAAGTCGAGTGAGCCACAGGGATGGTTCACCTCGAGGGTGAGCGTGAGGGCTACATAGCCACATGTTTTGCCGGGGTACGAGCGCGTGCATGATGATGCACGATGTGTGTGAATGCGCGTCGAGTGCAGTGCGCGCGCGCGTGCGTCGTCGAGCAGGCAGCACCGTCCAAACCAGCATGAGGCAATTGCCTGTAGCCCTTTTTTTTTTTTTTTTTTTTTTTTTTTTTTTTT
>SRPZ01000504.1:0-12664 GCA_018360255.1 Claviceps maximensis
GCCCCCCCCCCCCCCCCCCCCCCCCTCCCCCAGCAGAAAGTAACAACTGGAAGCCTGGTCGGTTGCGCCAAGTTGGTGAAGGTCTAAAAAAAAAAACTTTCCGTCAAACACATGTCATGGCATGCTCGTTCGTCTCAGCGGGCCACCTGCCTGTTTCGTCCACGACCCGTTCCCAGAGCAGACTGTGTTGAGTAAGGAGTAAGAAAAAAATATTTAAGAAAAAAAGGGGTGAACATGCTCATTTCCAGCTAATACCCATGGTGGCGAACATGTTACTTTAGTAGAAACTGTACATGAGCGAGCCAGTCAGCCATGATGCTCCCTTGTCTGTTCCTTGCCCATATGCATGTATACATACATATACTGTATGAAGTAAGACTTGCTTACTAGCCATCCACAGCAAGCCGGCGTATATATCGTGCATACCTGTTAAGGCTAGAAAGGCCGATGAACGATCATAGCATAATGTCAAGACCTTATATGTACAGGGGTACCTAGGTGTTATGCTCGACAGTGGGAGGCGGAAGCACCGACCTAGTATGTGCACTGCACCGGTCGTCGTATAATGTACAGAAGTGACCGATGTGGCAGGTGAATCAACAAGATTCCGTGGAGAGAACATGGGTCAGTTGGCGAGGTGATATAATAAGATAGGATATCTACACTCTTTTATTGCCTTGTGCTCTAGGACCCAGCTAATAAGGTTGGAACTATGTACATATGACACGCACTTATCCAGGAACTGCTACGCCAGCAGTCCGATCCCGACTTCCGGCACATCAAATTGAGTCGGCTGATTTCGCGTTTCACGTCCATGGATAGAAGGAATTTGATCCAATTTGTCTGCGCCGAGGCACAATAAACGTGAATAAAATACATATGCAATGGCCTCGGGTGATCACATGATTCTCGACTTGACGTGCTTCGGTTCAGGCTGCCAAATATATCATTCATTCACTGCGCAAGTCTCGCGTAACGATGAAGTGTATGGCTAGAGCAAGAAAGACCTCGCCCGGAGCCCCTAAAATACTGAATCGCATTGCCTTATTCTTTGGGCTACTGCGGAGATGGAGGCTCACGACTGGCAACCATGGATTCCATGACAACTTGTTATGATATTTATACATAGGTATGTATATATGCGTGTTGCATGTACAATGATTTGAAGTCGATATGCGTCAGTCGAAGCCTGGAGCGGCCATGTTCCTTTTCTGGCCATCATGGTCCGAATTGCGCTAGCTCTTCACCTATGTTTTGAACCAAGCCATATGGACTGGACAAGTACATGCCGCTTTGAGAAAATTATATGTCAATCGTGACGATTCCCTTTTCTCGCAGGCACATGAATGCATTTGGTGGTATGAGCAAAAGTTCAGGAGATGTCTCGAGAACTTATGCGTTATCGACACCAGAGAATGGCACTGCCCTACTTGGTTCATCAAGTAAACAAAACAGATTTGCCCGGCTAGCTTGATTGAAGACTTGATTGCTAGTGTTAACTTAATCGAGGAAATATATATAAGGAGTCGACAAACTGGGCCAGTAATTTGATTGCGATCTTGTGATATTCAAAAAGCCCCCAGGCCAGGACGGAAGCCCTAACGTGTCTGGTTGGTAGCTGAGTGGAATAAGAACATGTAAGCTTGCAATTTTCGGTATTAGTCAGTCTGGTGGAGCATGCGGAGGTGGCTGTCCACACGATGGCGAACCCGACGACTACTCAATATTCGTCCGCCAAGCTCTGTTTCACATTCGAGATGATGCATCAAAAGTGCCCGCCAGATCGAATCGAGTCAGATGGGAAGATGTCATGAAAGCAAACCGCACAGGCTTTTACGGACGTTTGCCTTGCGCAGCCGTAATTCCCGCGGGATGTTGCCGACATAAATCAACAACCATTCAAACGCAACATGGTTAGATGCTGATGACGTCACTGTGCCCTGTACGAGGTTGAAGTAAGTATTGTTCAGGAGAGCTCGTGAACCGAACCTCGGTCTGTCTGCGGCCTTGCAATAGCTTCGTTCGGTCAAACCAGGCGCCCAACCCCGCGACACTTGTGGTGGCTGGGTGCGGACGACATTTGACAGTGGGCCCCAATGCCCCCGTGCTTGGGCTCGTTGAGTCGTTCATCAGTTGATTTTGATATTGGAGCTTGGAGTACCGTCTTGGCCGATGCCGTACCGATATCGCTGTGCTATCAAGGAGAAGGTTCGTTGGTAACGTCTGGGTCGAGCAGTTGGGGCATTCTGGTGCAGAGAGCTTTTGCATAGTTGCGTACGCGGTTCGCCGGAAAGCTTGAGCTAGACGGTGCAGGATCGTAGTGAAGAGGACGAATCAATGAAGAGGATACATCAAGGCGCTGTCGCGCACATCATTTCGTGGTTACGAGATAGTAGTGGACACCATCAAGGAGTGGACGTGTCCGGGAATATGTATGTCGTCGTGGCATCCGATGTATCGCGAAGAAGCAGACTTGGCGTTGGGATGTCGGCGACTGGCGCTACGTGGTCGCACAAGCCATGTCGCCGCCAGGTGCCCACGGACGGTACCTGACGAATAGTATTTGGTGCGCGAGTCGTGCCAACTGGTCTGCTGGTGCTTCCAATCACGGTGCGGGAGGTTATTACCAGCCAGAGGCCTACCACTCTACGTGCAATTACCCCTCTACATGCAATTGCCACTCTATGTACATGCGATTACCCCTTTACATGCAATGTACATGTCTGACGCAGGTGAATGAATCAGCCGTCACGCGTGCTGGCTGCTGGTCATGGGAAGCACACCTTTCAAGGCTCCCGCTCGACAGCCCGACACTAGGTGGCGACTCTGCTCTATGCTGGTAGTAACGCCGCTGCAACAGTACTAAACCGGATTGCAGGTATTGGCCTTGCTGATGCTACAATGAATGCGACCCCCTGCATTGTGATTGCCTCTGGTACGGTCTGGTTCGACGACTGCAGCCCTGTCAGCCCTGTCAGAGCCCCCCATCCTCTTCTCCTCACTCCTTTACCAATGTGACATGCGGTCCACGTCCCACTCATTGCAGTATTCAACGAAGAATCGGAACCGGGCGAATCAAGATACTTGGGGAGAGGGATAGGTTTGGTGTTTCCTTGTATGTACTTCTGGTGTCCTTTACTAGCAGTACAGGTGAAACCTCTCAGTGCTGGACAAACCCAAGCGTCCCGAAGGCAGACGGATATATGGGCCAGGCATTGACGAAAACGCAAAGGAAAAAACACACACACACACACGCACACACGCACACACACACAAAAGAGAGAAGACGAAAAGAAGATCGGCTCCGATCGCGAGAACCCCGCTGCTCCCGCTGTCTCAGACGGAAGAATCAGTGACTGGCCGGAGCTGACGGGCTGCTTTTCACATGGAAGGAAACCAAAGGAGCACCGGCGGGACCGTTACGAGACGCAGATGCATTCGAAAAGGAAAAAGAAAATAGCAAGACAAGCGGAGCAGACAACGTCACGATTTCGATACGACGCTCTGCGTGGTGGGACGGGGGCATGAGCACCCAGCCGATTCCGCCGTCACGTCACATTGCCTCGGAACCTTCTAATGTAGCCAAGTCCGTTCTCTCATAAAAGTCGGATGTCTGTAATCTAATTGGGCCAAGATGCCTCAGCTCCCGGCAGCTCTGTTCATGCGTCCATCCGGTCGACAAAATACAGTTGGATGCCCGCCGAGAAACAGGGAATGTTCGTGAGAGCCGATGAGCCAAGCATTTTGCTCGGAACACTCTACTGGTACGTACTGAAAGGCAAGCAATTCGCGGCACATCTGCAACGGCACCAGTCAGATCGACCCTTGCTTGGCTGAATTGATTGTGTAACGCTGCAAGTGGAAGGGACCAATCGTCCCACAATGCCCCTGCCCGTATAATGCGGAGTGGTCACGTCCCATTCCGTGCTCCTACGACGTTGCGTCAAGCGGACGGAACGCGCGAGCCGATCATCAGAAATACGCAACGAGGATGGAGTGATTGACTGAAAAGGCGGGCGGGCGGATCAGCTGCGGATCGATGTCTTGTGGAAGGGTCGGGAGGAGCGTGCTGTACATGTGCCGTCTGGGCCATGAGGGCTTTTTTCCCCAAGCAGCGGTCTTGCTACGAGCCTTGACCGAGAGTGCTTATTCGCAGCAGGCGAAAGTCGCCCGGCGGGACTGAAAATTCCAGAACCTACTTATGGAGCCAGTGCTCTTATTGGCTGAAGCCTCAGGTGTCAGGGGGCAGGGGAGGAGGGCCTGCCTTGCCTACCCCCTGCATAGTGGCCGCTGTCGGACCCGCTACCACGAGTGCCCCCTGCCAATCCCCATTGAGCCGTGAATCGTGATGGACTGATGGGGCCAGGCTACAATGTTGCTTGTCACCTCGACTTTGAATTGCTCGCTCTGCATGCATTGCGTGATGCTGCTGCCCCTCTCTATCCTCTCCTCACCAGCATCGTCAGTTTGACTTTTGTTTCTTCTTCTTCTTCTTCTTCTTCTTTTTTTAACCTTCTCTAGGTCTTACATTTGCACATTGTACATTGTCATCGCGTCCGTCTGCTGCCTTGCAGTGCTACCAGCTTGACGTGACGTTCGTTTCTATACTCCGCCGCTTCATCAAGGCCACTCTCGATATCGCGATTGGAGACGGTGCCACATGCATGCATGCATACATTTGTGCACATGAACCCAATGCTGTGTCACTGTGCGTGCACCAATCCAACAATTCAAGCTCAGAACATGAGTCCGTTGGATATCAAGCCCCAGGTATCCCCTGCCTACATCGACCCGTCCGGCCCCTAGAACACGAATTGAAGCATGGAAAGAGCCAGTCTGGCCAGTAGGCGTCACCGTGGGAGGGAAAGTACATACATACATATGTTTTTATGTATGTACATATACGCTCTATGGATCTTGAGCCGGATATGGTGTGGCAAGTGGCTCTACCTGCCAAGGTTTACAAGAACGGGACGGGATGCATTCACCACGGGGCGCTCCCCCCCCCTGCCGTCTTCCCTCATCCACCAGTCCCCTTGTCTTGCAGGTTTACAGGTGTGCAGCCAGGAAGACGGCCAGCCAATGCCAGATGCCGTGGTGAGCTAGACCAGACCCTTGGTTTGGATAACCCTCTTCTCGCAAAATCGAGGCGAAGTTGTGCCTGGCACCTTTCCCCGGGGTCCAGTTATGAACAGTCCAGTCAGTCAACAGATGCATGCCAATGGCTTATGAAGACAACCCCCCCTCCCCCCCCCCCTCTTCTCGGGTCTCGGCCACAGAAGCGACGATTTCCAGCTGTTGAGTCGTCGTCTATGGCGCTGCTGACCGGGGTTATCTGCTTGAGTTGTTCGAGCCCAGGTTATTTTGATGCCCCAGTGCCGTCTCCAGCGTCCAGACCAGTGATGCCATTGGGGGGGGGGGGGGGGGTGAACATTAAGAACAAGAGCTCATGAGAGCAACTTTGTAGTCCAAAGACACACACCCACTTCATGCAGTTTTTCGTTCGCAGCAAGACCATGTTAAATCTTGAGTGAGTACTTTATGACCTGGCTACCCTCCACATCCAAGCTAGTTGCTGGCTTACGGTGGAATCTCCTGATTTCATATTCTTTCTTTTCTTCTTTACTGCAAGGCAGGCTCTGCGCCTGGTATACTTTCCTTACATTCAACCAACCTCAGTCTACCTGGCCAGGATTCTTGGATGATTCCAACCAGCTCGGATACCGAGGTCATGCCTCCTATCAACCGAATTTAAAGCACACCAGTAACCTGTTTCTTCCTTCATTCGATCATAGTCTCGATTCAGAGGCGTTTCGGCTGCCGGTCAGCTTCGTATACTCTGGCCGAATTTCACAATAGTAGAACAGTTGAGAACATAAATCGAAAACACAACCAAAGCGCTCGTTGCCCGAGCAGTAAGGTATCACATTTGACCTGTTTGGAAATCAACTACCACGCTTTGAATTTTTGGATGAGGAGACGTCCGGCTGGCGCCGCTTTCAACGAGTCACTTTCCGCGAATCATTACTATCACTTTTCGCGAATCACTACTACTGCTGCGTATAGCATACACAAGAGGAAGGGAAACACCATTACAGATTGGTTTCTGAACTTTGAGTAGAATGGTGAATCTCACGGGGGTCAATTTGTGCCCCCCGCCATTTCTGGACTCGAATTTGTTTCTCAATAGCAAAGGACGTACGCAGAAATGTCACCTAGATTGTCAACCTCACTGGTCTTTGCGTATGTACTGACTCCTTGATCATAGATGTCGACGGCCGACTGTGCCAAAACGTGGCAGACGACTTGAATTGCTGTCTGCCATGTCCCATGGGCACCTGGATCTATCCGGACAGTTTCAATGTTTTGACAACAACGGCGAATTGGGTGGCAGCTGGTAGCACAATATGTTGCATCTACCTCTTGGCTTCGTGGGCAGCATTACCGGTCGATAAGACTAACAGGCATTATCTCAGTGTCTGTATGACCTTAGGCGTCCTGCTGATGAACGTAGGTCTACACAAATCCTCTCAGAGCTGTCGGTTCTGTTACAAGCCCTCCACCACCTAATCCTCGTGCTCACAAAACCAAAAAAAAAAAAAAAAAATACTAAGCCTAAACCCTAGCTTGGACTTGTTGTACCCCTGGCTGCTCAATCGGATCAGTGCTACGACAGTATCACTCCGCACAGCATGTTGACCAGCAAAGTGTGCGGCGTGTCTGGTAGTCTCCTGATTCTGGGAGGCTGGTGCGGCGTCATGTGGGCTTTTCTACGATCACTGTCGCTACATCTTCAAATTTGCTGGCAAGTGTTGGTGGGGCAAAGCTTCATGTTCTTCGCACAAGCTGCTGGCTGGGGCATACCCTTATTGGGCATCACTTTTGCCCTGGTCTTCAGTGGTGTTTCTTTTCGTTTTGGGCCAACTTGCCACATCAACCACCATAACAGTCTGGCAGATCTGTGGATTCCCTTACTCCTGTTCGCTGGGGCGACCGTCATTCTTACCTTTGCAACATTCGGCTATTGTGTAAGGGTTTACCTGGCCTCATTATACGACAGCTCTGTTTCGACCGAAAGATCAAGCTTGCCCGCCTACACAACCAGCGTTCTCACCGTTTCGCCTCGACAAGCTTATCGTCGTGTGAAACGTGTCATTGCTCTCCAATGGCGGGGTATTGCTATCGTCTTGATTATCATTGCTGATGTCATCTTCTTCTCGGTTGTTTTTGTGTTCCAAGACAATGTTGTGGAATCCGTGAGGAGCGATCCACTGGTTGCCGAGGAATGGGTTACCTGCCTCATCGGTGCGTCGGGGGACAAGAACGCATGTCTCACTGAAGCAAGTTCTATTGTCGTGAATGAAGCCACAGTTTCGGCTGTACTACTATTACTCGCGGTTCGTCTGAGCATCCATCCCGTCTTCTTTTTTTTTTCGGCACTGTGCTTCCTTGTTACTCTTCCATAGTATCCTCATCAAATCACCTAGTTCTCTCTTTTTGCTGATAGACTACGGCAGCTGAACGGCATTTGGCTCATTTTTCTCCTGGGACGCGTTTCCATGGTTACTGGCTGGTATGAACTGTCGAAATCGATGCTGTACCGCCATGAAAGGCAGAGAGAGTTCGTCTCAGTGGACGCCCGCTATGAGGATAAGAAAGATCCACGTCTTTCACGTTCATACGAAATGCTTTCGAGGGATTCTAGCGCTGTGGCAACACCACTTTCTCCAGTAAGATCCCCTGCACCGGGACCACGAACACCCGACTTTTTTGGAAAGACGGCACGATATCACACACCGGCGAGATCTTTTTCTAGTCCTCGACCGCCCCAGCAAGCTACATTGGGTCACAAAAAAATGTCTTTACGTCCGAATTGTCGTGAAGATATGGATCCGCTCGGCATGAACAGGATCGGAACGCCTTCCTGACCGCTTGTCGATCACTCTTCGTCGTGTTTCGTACCATAAGATTCCGCGGTTCGTCCGTGAGCATCCCGCGATATATCTCATTTTCATGACTGCTCTTACAATATATATTGATATAATTGAAGTATCACCCGACAGCGGACGGGGTTATTGCCCAGTGTGTACGACAACGTATACTGGTTCCCCGTTGTGTGCGGAAGGCAAACCATGTCTGGTATTGACGCTACGCCGATTTGGTACCATCTGCTTCTTGGACAGTTCGTCCTTTCGCCTTTCCCTTTCCCTTCTTTCTATGTCCATTTCTTTGACTCTTTTTTCTGTTTCAATTTATTCAGGAAGCGCCGGACAGCCCATTGAAAAATTGAAAAAAAAAAAAAAAAAACTAAGAAAAAAAAAAAACTCATTTGTTCGCCAAGAAGTGCCCGGCGCTCGCATATTTTTCGAACACACCACGAAGAAAAAGAAGGAATTGGCGGTTCATCATTCACGTTCCGCGTTTCATGCGGACGAAAAGCGGGGCGTTACGGCATCTGTATCACATACCTCCCTAGGTATTTATTACTTGGTTTGCATTTCGGGCCGGGAAAAATTTGGTGCTTGATTTAAGCGAAGCTGGGTTCGTGTCATGATATCGGAAAGTACTGGCTGCTAGATAATGCATAGTTTTTACAAACATGCACAATTACATTTGATTTTGTTAGGACAATGGTGTTGCTCCGTCGGTCAATGTGTGCTGCTCACACGGCGACGTCGAAAGGGCCTGACAGACTCCGTGAGGCTTGTCTGGTGGGCAGAGCAGTGTACACGATGTAAGAAATGGTTTCAACTTTGCATGGAACGTGCATATTTATGTAGTATACTTGGTTTTGGCAGCGACCCCACAGACATGACTCAATGGAGGCCAACCGTCAAAAATGTGCTGTTTCTTCTTCTTCTTCTTTCTTTCAGTTTCTTTTGTGTTGCCTTGAATAAATCGTCATCACCTGACTACGGGACAGGAAGGAAGCATGTATAACAAGCCCCCCCCCCCCCCCACCGTTCCATGCTCAAACCAACGCTGGGCCTATATGTGGCGAGGAGGGACGGAACTGAGGGCGAATTTCGGCGCAGGCGGATGGAATTACCCTTGTGACCAGGTCAGTCTGTCTGGTGACTGAGAATAAATAAAAAAGCAGGGGAGATGTGAATGGAGGAAATGCATGAAGCCGTATTGATTGACTACATGAAACGAGGTATGGGGGCGAATCAATGAGATTGGAAGTATCCAGATGCGGCAGCGCGAACGGGAGCGGCAGCGGCAGCGGCAGAGGCAGAGGCAGAAAGGGGAAGCGGATTCGACGTCGTTTGGGTCGTCATCGTTTGGGCCGTCGTCTGGGTCGTCGTCGAGATGACTGAGTCAACAAATGAGCCCACTGGGCGTCCACCCTCGTTCGCTTTGAACTAAGGACAGGCAAGCCTGCGAGAAATGGCAGAGAACAATTAAGCGGGCCATCAGCTGCCGGGTGCCACGTATCGCCTGCACTTATCCAGCTACCAGCATGAATTATAACCGGCTTATTCCCTGCTCACCAATGAGACGTGCGCGACTGGGAAGAATTGAAACGAATTGAAACGTCCACGAGGGTTGACGAGACCGACACTTGCGAGCTTCTGACGTCGTAGCTGCCTCGTCAGGCAACACCTGGCTTCCACCTGAACAGCATCGCGCCTGACACTCCTTTGCTTTTCTGCTCCGCTGCACTCTGTGTATACATGTCCCCCTTCTTTCATGCCTCGACTCATCTTGCTGTGCCTCCTCCATGGATAGCCTGAGGTCAAAGGAACGACCGTTTCATCCAGCAACTGTTGGAGCATGCCATGCTCAGACGGCGACGGATCGAGTACGTGAGAGTCTTCAATCCCTTTTCTCTGCCGATTCTTGCTGTGTTTACGGCATTTGCTAACAGAGGCCCCTTGAAACGTGTGCGCGTCTTTTGTGTAGTTCGGCCAGGAGGCTAAGCGCGCCATTCTCGATCGCGAGCGCATGTCCTTGAGTTTGGATCCTGAAGGCGTCGAATGGCCCATCCTCAACTGGCCTCCTTCCGATAGCGAAGACAGCGAGTTTGACCTTGTCCCCGCCACATCTATCTACAAATTGATTCCCTCTATGCAAACTTTTCGAAACAATTTGACTGCCTTGTCGCAAAAGTTCAATGTTGGTGTGCCACAGCTTCCATTACAATTTCTTACCACCTCGAGCTGCGTGTCTCGACAAGACGATTTCATGGCGCTAATGTTCCTTCTATCTTCCTTTTCTTCCCCCGCACCTCAGCTATACTTTACAGTCTACCGATCTAGAATATACGTATACGTTCCACGTAGTGTGCCTCGACAAACCATCCCCCGGCATCCTGACGCTCAAATCGGCACTTACCCGAGCCCTATTGGCCGCACAGTTGGAGGTCATGTTGACTCTGATTCACCTCATACAATCAATCACCTGGTTGTTGGCTTGCTCGGACAGAAAGAAATAGTCGTTACGTGTCATGATGATGGAGATGTTACTGCGTTCTACACGAAAGATATCGCCGAGTATATTTTGAATAAGCTCAACAGGGCTTCAGCGACGACGACGACGACGACGACGACATCAAAGCAGCCGTCGGATTCTTCGGCGCCAGTAGCGAGCCGACGGAAACCACCGAAACCGTTCTTTCAGGAAAATGTGGGCGTCTCCGCGTGGGGAATAGCGATACATCAGCACTCACGCTTGATTGCCGTCAGCTCCAATCGCTCTGAAATTACCGTTTTTGCCCCTGCTTTGGCGACGTCGGAGCCTCAAACACAAGACTGTGATTGCGACTCATGTTGCGAAGTTGTCGAAGACCGCATCCGCCGCCGCGTGCGTAATTGGCGAATTGTAGTTGCCCTCGGGCCTTTGGCCAGCAACATACCCAACATCAGCTTCGTGGACGACAAGTTTGGCAAAGCTGATAAAATCAGTGCTATTGATATAAAAGGCGCAATGTGGCTAGCCGATATTTGGAAACCAAAGCAAGCTGCAATTCGGGTGATGCCATCTACTAGTCCACTTTTGAAGAGCGAAGAGTTTTGGCCTGAATCATCACGCGGTTGGGGAATTCTCGCCTTAGCGAACAAATATTTCCTCACGGTTCAGTCGGAAGAGGAGCTATTGGGTGCACCATTTAAAGACTTGGAGACGGTGCCTAAGCTCCAGGCCGGCCCATATCCCATGGTGAATATCGCTAAATACATTCGAGATTTACCAGATAACCCGTGCACACAGCCTGCGATACAAATTACCGCTGCTCGGCTCAACTTTGGGAACAATGCTGGAGTTCCTTCAGACGTGGCGACCATGACTGATGCACAAAGCGACCATGGTACCGAGCTTTTGGCCAATGAACAGTCAGATGATGATGATGATGATGATGATGATGATGATGATGAGAACCTGGGTGAAAGCTTAGACATTGACGAATCCGACAACAATGAAGACAATGAGTCTTGGGAAGAAGAGGACGACGACGACAACGACGATGACATGTTATATCCCATAAATGCTGGTGGCGGTGTTTCGCTTGGAAGCGACGCTGATCTCGAAACGGCTGACGAGCAAACTGAAGAATCTATTCTAACACCAGTAGCCGCGCCCTCAGCCGCCGCTCCCATCATGGAGATGATGTCACCTGCAAATGATACTTTCAACGCACCAGCCGTAGGCGTGGACCTCCCTGTGTCGTCGCAAACGGCATCAATTCTTCAAGAACTTTTCACCGATCTCTTCATCCCTGCCGAGGCCTCTCAATCTCTCCGTGTGAGGTCAGACACAGTAGACGACGTGTGTGATTCCGGACCCTCATTTTCGCATTGCTTGAAGAAGACACGGACGGAACATGCTTCGTGCCATCTCAACATGGCATACATGCCACACAGTGGACAAGTTTGTGTAATACCAAAGCAAACCGCGGGGTTGCTAGAATTTCTGCAACGGCCCGTCGCGCACAACGTGAACAGTCAAGGGTACGTCTCCGGGTTGGCCGAGTTTGCAGAGCGATATCACATGCTGCGAATGTATGAGAAGGATCTTGAAATGCGCTCGCTTGATCAACCAAATCAGAAAGGACTGCCTGAGTACGGCGTACTATGTCCCTATGCTCTCACGATGGGTCTATCGCCCGGTCGATCCTCGCTACCCCATTTCTACGGCACAAGCCGTCTAAGCATGGTGATACACATCCCGGAACTTTTTCTCATCGTCATCGGATCTCCCATTGGACGCGTGATACTCGTCACCCCCACGCGATTGGCGCATCCTATTGAGAAACAGTCCGGTGTACTCCACCACGGAGTCCGTCTGGAATGGGTGCTCCCGCGACAGTCCGATGAAGTCGTCTTGAGGACAAACAAGCGTCCCATGCACGGTATGGCTGTCGGTCCCGTGCAAGAAGATGTCTTCATGGGTAGCGACGCAAAGAGCAACGGCGCAGGGGAATTGGAAAGGCGTCGGAAGGCGGCGATACCAAGACGGTATAGGTTGATGCTTCATTACCGAAACCACGATATCTTGACGTACGAACTTAGCAGAGAGGAAGAAACAGGCAAGGTATGCGTCTTCTGACGACGAGGTACCGAAAGCACGGCGTCTTCAACGTACGTATTGAGCAGAGAGGGAGAAACGGGCGAGGTGTGCATTATCTGGGGCGGGCAAAGAAGGACCCCCCCCCCCCCCCCCCCCC
>SRPZ01000505.1:0-12469 GCA_018360255.1 Claviceps maximensis
AGCTTTTTTAGTATACTATTAAGAAAAGTACTTATAAAGTCTACTTACTTTATTTTTAAATTTTTCTTTATAGCTATTTTAAGTAAAATTTACTAACTAAGTAGAATATTAATAGTAGTAAAGGTATTTATATAATCTAAGCCTTTTATTTATATAAATTCTTTAGCTATTAACTAGGCTTTATATTTTAAAGAATTATTTTCTTTATTCTTTTTAAGCTTTAATATAAGCTTATTTCTAAGCACTTTATAGCCTTTAAGTATAGTATTTATATTTATAAATTTAAAAATACCTACCTTTAAAAATTACTTAAATTTACTAAAAATAGCCTTAATTTAGTATTTTCTTTTTAAATTAGAATTTACTTACTTCTAGGTCTTAGATTTAGGGTAATTAGCTAGTTTTTCTTTAGCTTTTTACTAAGTTTTATAGTAAATTTCTTTTACTAAAGCTACTAAATTAATATTTATAAAATCTAGATTTTTATTAATTTCTTTTAGTAAATTTTTAGCTATACTATTTATATTAGCTTCTTTAGCTAATATTAGCTTTCTAAGACTTAGAAATTAACTAGTCTTTATATTAACTATTTAATTATAAGCTATAGGGTAATTCTTATTAAAAAAACTAATATTTAATAGATTTTAATTACTTTTTTTCTATAAGAAATTACTTTTTATAGAAAGTTTTAGGGGGTTTTTATAAAAAAATTTATCCCTTTTTAAAGACTTATTCCTTATAAAATACTTAGAAAGGCCTAGATTTATAGAGCCTATAAATTCTATAATTTTTATAAAGCTAGTTTTAATTACTAGTTTTTTAAAAGAAATATATACTAAAAAGGTCTTAAACCCTAGTATAGCTAGTAGTCTTCTAGGTATTATTTTAAAGGCTAGCTTATAAGCTTTAACTTTTTTTTCTAGTAAAATTAGGATTTTATAATATAAGCTAATAGCTCTTAAAGCACTAAAATTAGGCTCTAATACTTAATTTTTTAGGTTAAGGGTAAGTAACTATATTAAGCTTTATAGCTTAGTAAAATTTATAGTTAAATTAATTAAATTAATAATAATAAAAATAATAAAATTCTATAAAAATAGGGGTAGGCCTAACTACTATAGGGTAGCCTTTAGTTTATTAAGAATAACTTAAATAAAATACTTTACTAAGCTATTTTACTTATAAATATAAGGGAAAAAAGTAGTAAATTTTATTCCCTTTTTAGCTAGCTATTTCTAGCTTTAAAAATTAATCTCTTTACTCTTATTAAAATAAAGATATTTAAAGTAAGTACTAAAATTAGATTTTAGTAACCTAAAAAATCCTTTTATTATAAAAAATATAGTATTACTCTCTTTATTAAGCATTAAAAACACTATTTATATTAAGTTTTTTTATTTACTAAAATAAGGTATATAGGGCATTTATTATAGAGTATAAAGCTTATTTTTACTATATCTTTCTTTAGTTTATTTAGAGCTTTAAAGAGGTTTATAATTAGATTTTTAAAGAGTTTTTTAACTATCTTTATTTAATTATAGGCTAAGTAGTTAAAATCCTTATTTTTAATCTTAAATAAGTTAGATATTTCTTTAGTTATTTAGAAGGTCTTTTTAAGTAAAAAAAGCCTAATATATTCTAATTTAATATACTAAATTCTAGCTAATTTAAGTAATTTTTAGTACTTTTTTAGGCTTAAATCTATAGATTTATTACCTAAAAGCTTAGGGATTTTTATAAGATTATTTATAAGCTTAGAGCTTTATAGAATTATAGGGCTTTTTTTCTTAGCTCCCTACTAAGTTACTTAAGAATTATAGGCCTCTTAAAGAGTTATTAGTGCTTTTTTTATAAAAAGTATTAATTTTTTAGTAGCTTATTTAATAATTAAGCTATTTAAAGCTTTTATAATAAGTTTTTTAGTATTTAATAGCCTATAATTAGCTAAATTACTACTAATTTTAGTAGGCTTTTAAACTATAAAAGATACTTAGCTAAAGGCTATTAGTATTAAAAAAAAAGGGCTAAATTAGATTTTAGGCTCTTAAAGTTACTAAAATTCCCTATAATTTCTTTTACTTTACTAGCTTAAATTAGCTTTTATAAAGAAAGCTATACCTTTATAGGGTAGGAAAATCTATTCTATATTTAGTAGCTAAAATAGCTTAAAAAATAGTAATTATTATTAATTTAATTTAGGTATAATTTAGGGGCTTTTTACTTTTTTACTTTTAAAAAAAAGCTATTTTTTCTTATATTTAAAAGAGTAATATAGGACTTATTAGCTAAAAATAGAGTATTTTTATTAATATAACCCTAAGAAATATAGTGCTTTAAACTATTAATTATATTTATATTAAGCTTTAGAAAATATAGAGTATTCTTTAAAGTAAGAAGCCTATATTTATTTAGATTTTATTAATATAAAACTAAAAATTTAGTATTTCTATAGCCTTTAAGGTATATAGGTTCCTTACTAATAGAAATAGGTTTAGATTCTCCTTTTTTATAAGGTATATAGCTTATAAAATACTCCTTAGAGTTTACTAAATATATAGTAAAACCTATATTATAAAGTAAGGTATTTTTTATAACTTTATAGCTAAAATTAAAGGCCTTAGAAAATATTCTATTTTTAGGCTTAGATTTAGTACTAAAATTAAAAAAATCCTTATTTTTACTAGTATTAAAACTATTATTATAGGGTTTTATAATATTACTAGCTAAATTAAAATTTCTTAGTATAAAAGCCTTTTTTTAGAACTTATCTTTCTTTTTAAGTAATTTTTTTTTTAAGGCTTATCTTTTTTTTTATAAAAATTAAGCTTAAAGAAAGTAGAATTATTTTTATTTTCTTTAAAATTATTCTTTTTATTCTTTTTAGAATAAAAATTCTTATTTTCTTTAAAATTCTTATTTACTAAATTTTTAGTAATAATAGCTTTATAATTTAAAGCTTTTATTACTATAAAACTCTTATTTCTTTATTTCTTTAATAAATTTACTATAAGGAATTATAAATTTAATGCCTTTATAAGGGCCTTTAAAGCCCTATTAGTTCTTATAGAAAATTATTATTTTTTAGCTTACTAAGAAAAAGTTAACTTTAGTGCTTATAAATACTAATTTATTTAGTTAACTTTTACTATTAAAATATTAAAAATAGCTAGTTTAGTAAGTAAATTATTAAATATTATATTAAAGGCCTTTAAAGTACTCTTATAATTTTAAAAATTTAAAAAGTAAAACTATAAGTATAAAGAGCCTCTTTATATCTTAGTACTTTAAAAATACTACCTTATAAGTAAATTATAGGCTTTTAAAGGGATTCTTTACTAAATTATAGTATTTTAGGGCCTTTTTATATAGCTATCTCTTAATAATATAAGAATTATAGCTTAATTTAAATTACTAAAATTATTACTAATTTTAGGATTTTCTAGGAATTAAAGCATTTTTAGGGCTTTAACCTAGATAAATAAAGCTTATTTTTATTAATTAAAGTTCTCTAGCCCCTTTAACTTAATAGCTTCTAAGAAGTAATAAGCTTTTTTATTAAAATCTTTAATAATAAAGGTATTAAAAGAATTTAATAAAAAAGAGCCCTTTAGGGTAGGTTAATTACTTACTATAATAGGCTTTAAAATTTGCTCCTTAGCTAGCTTTAGTGCTAATAGTGCTAATTTTTATAAATTTATAGTAGTAGTAAGAGCTTATAGCTACTATATAATAGTATTAATTGCCTTATTTTAGCTAGTAATTTATTACATTATATAATTAGCCTAGGTTAACTATAAGTTCTATATAGTACTTTAGCCTTACTATTCTTAGGTATTTATAATAGCTAATTTATAGTAAATAAATTACTAATAAATTAAGAAATTTAGTAAATTTACTTATAAAGTATATAGTTTATAAGTCTTTATAGTAAAAAGGTAACTTTTTACTATATTATAAAATATAGGAATTTTCTATAATTTTCTTTTATTTTTTATAAAAAAGAAAGCTTTTAAATTCTTTAATTTATAGTATAATATACTATAAAATAAAGGGTATAAATTATAAATTCTTTTTTTATAAAAAAAGAAGGCCTTTATTTATAATTCTTTTCTATTTTATAGAAGGGAAAACTTCTTTTTTTATAATTTTTAGAATATTTACTATAAATAAAAATTTATAGTAATATATATAAAATTTAGTAAATTTTTCTAATATTAAAAGATCTTTTTTAAGCTTATAACTTATTAAAAATTAGGGATTATAAATAATAGTTTATTTTTAAGAGTAGTAAGCTTAGAAGTAGTAGGTTTATTATTATTTTTATATACTTTATACTTAGCTTTACTAAAATATATATATAATAGCTATAGTTACTTACTAGCTATAAATCTAAATAAAAGCTTTTATATAACTTATAGTATAAAAAATATACTTTAAATTTTATAATAAAATAGTAAAAATATAATATTTAATACTAATTTATAGCTATAAATAGTTATAAGCTATTTTAATAGTTTATTATAGTTAGGGCACTTATAAAAGGGAATTTTCTTTTTTTTCTTATATACTTACTAACTTTATTAGTAAATTTAGGTTATAAAGGAGGGCTTATAAGCTACTTTTTATTTTCTATATAATTTATTTATATAAGAAAATAAAAAAATAGACTTATAGCTATATAATTAAGGTACTAATATATATATTTTTAGTTTCTTTTCTAAAATACTATATACTACCTAAAAAATTAAAAATAATCTAAATATACTATTTAAAAGCCCTAATTTTAGTAATTAAGAATCTAGTTATAAGACTTTTTATAAATCCTTAGTTATTCTATAAAGTAGCCTTAAAGCTAGTTATAAAGTAGCTAGGTTAGCTAATATAAGTAGCTTTTTTTCCTTATATTTACTTTTTAATTTTATAGTATATAACTATTTTTATTATATCTAAAAATATAGTTAAAATCTAATTCTATAAAAGTTATTATATATAACTATTAAGCTAGGCTAATAGCTATTATATATGCTAGAATAAAAGTTATTTAATTAAATAATCTAAGAAAAGTAAGTCCTTATAGCTATTAAATTTACTAACTAATTACAGACTAGGAAGTTAGTAGTGCGTATATATATATATAATATAGCTAAGTTACCTTAGGCTATCTTCCCCTATAAGGCCTTGTATTAGGGGCCTATAATAGGGCACTAATAACTAGGGAAGACCCCTAAAAATGCTGTTATTTTCAATATAATTTATTTATAGAAATAATATATACTTAATTATAAATATTTTTTTCTTTTTAAAAAAAATAAAGGTACTTATTATTATATATATTTTTATACTAAATATTATAAGATTTTTAGTACTTAACTTCTTAGAAATAGTCTTTTTTAAAGACTTTTTAAATAACTTAAAGTTAAATATAGGCTTAAAATATAGTAAAAATAAACTAAGAAAATATTTACTATTAGCTTTAGCTTTAGTAATAATTTTATTAAGTATTTTAGTAAAGATAACTAATTTATTATTATTAGAGTCTTTATTACTTTTAGTAAGATTTATATAAGAAAATATTAAGGCTATTTTCTTACCTTTTTAATTAAAAGAACTTATCTTTTTTTACTTATATTTATATAGAAATAAAAGTCTTTAAAAAGATAGGGTAAATTTTATAGTTATAAGTATAACTTTTTCTTCTATAATAAGCATTATAATTTTATACTTTACTAATATTATAGTCTTTATTTTTATAAATAATATAATAAGTAATGTTTTATTAAATATTATAAAACTAATTTAGTAGTTTTTTATAAATAATTAACTTAGATTTAAATAATACTAATGTTATAATATAAATATACCTAATTCTTTTAGTTTATAAGGAAAAGTTAAATATAATAAAAATAACCTTTTTATTTATATAACTTTTAAAAGTAAAATAATAATATTAGCTTATTAAATAAAACTATTTAAAGATTTTATAACTAGAGTTACCTAAACTTTATTATAAACTTTAGATATATTTATTATAAAAAAATAAATAAATAAGTTAAAAAAAGAGGACTATTAATAAAAGTAATTAATAAAATTATAGTAAAAGTTAATAAGTATTATATAGTAGAAAGTAAATATATATAAACTTAGAAAAGTTAGAGGAGTAAATATTATATAAATCTAGCCTTTATTTATATAACTAAACCCTACTTATATAATATTAACTTTAAGCTAAAGTCTAATTAAAGGGTGGATAATTATTATATAATAAAGTATAACTAATTATAACTATAATAGTAGGGATAATTCTAAACTAAGAATCTAGCTAGAATTAGACTAAATTATAGTAGGCAAAATTAGGACTAATATAGTAAGGCAGTTAGTAAGTATTATTAAAGCATTATAGATTATACTACACTTAATAGTAAATTTACTACTAAGTTAATATATAATTTATAATAGAATTATAAGGGAAATTAAAAAGGAATTCTATTTATAAATAAGGCATTCTATCCTAGGAAAAAGGGATAGAAGGGCAAGTCTAAGTTTAGTAATAATACTAGTCCCTTATTTGATTATATTTAATTATAACTATAATCTTCTTGCCTAATCGTCACTATTATCTAAGAGACTATCGTAACATTAATATATAGCTTTAGTAGTAATAAAATAGTTCTTTATAAATAACTAATTAAAGTAAGCTATATAATTAGGTTTAAATTACTTATTAAAGCTAATATAAATTAGCTATAGTATATAATTTAACTTTATAATAAAAATACTATTTAAAAACTTAATAAGTATATTTATAGTTATTTATATATAATTAATTATATTACTTCTATAGCCTTATAAATACTAAGTAATTTTACTTTAAGAAATAATAATACTAAGCTATTATTACTTTATTATTATAAGTAATAAATTACTTCTTATTAAGGTATATTTATATTAATTCTATAATAAATAGTATTAGTTAAAGTTCTTAATAAAAATACTATTTTTTTATACTAATACTATAATAAACTTAATAAAAGGTATAGTTTAATTAAGTTTATATAAAAAAAAGTAAATAAAGTATATATTAAATTTAATAATACTTATTATATATTAGTTAGTATTAGTTTAGGTTAACTATAATATAGGTTTATATTAGGAATTAATATATATAGCTATATAGCTACTTTATATTATAAGTTAAAACTTATTAAAAGTAAGGTTAAAAAGCTAGCCTTTAAAAAACTAAGTTTTTAAATTACTATTATATTAGTTTTAGGCTAGAATTTTAGTACTATATATATAAAATAGGTTTTTTATTATATATTTTAATATATAACTTTAATTATATATATTAAATTATTTATTAAATTAGGCTTAGTATATTTAATTTTAAGGTAAAAGTAATATAGTAATTAAGGTATATTTTTATAGCTTTATAAAAATATTATATAGATTTTAATTAAAAGTTTAGAAGTTAGTTTTTTTAAAAATAGCTAATATACTTTTATAATAAAGCCTCTTTAAATAATAAATTACTAGCTTTATATTTATATTTATAATTATAATTACTTATTTTATATTATTTATTTATTTTAAAAAAAAGAAAGATAATAAATACCTAAAGCTAGCTTAAGTATATAGCTTTTATATAATTTTATTAGTTATTAGCTAAACTATAGCTTTTTAACTAAGCTAAGTATAACTTTAAATAGTTAATATAATATTTTTATATTAAGTTTATAAAAGCTAGGTATAAGAATTCTTTATTTTTATAATATTTAGCTATATAATAATTATAGTATAGTACTATATTATAGTATATAGCTATATACTTAAAGTTAAAGTATTTATAATATTAATAAAAGTAAAAAGTATTATTATAAGGTTTAGCTTTAAATATCTTAGCTTTATAAATAATACTAATATAGTATAGCTTATTAGCTATATTAACTTTATTAATACTAATAATTAAAGATACTTAAGTAAAGGTATTATAAGGCTTTTATACTATAATCTTTATAAAGCTAGTATTATTAGCTATAATAATATTTTAAAGAATAGCTTTAATTACTTAGTTTTATATATAATAAATAAAAAAGCCCTTAATAATAATACTAAAAGTATAGTAGTTTAGTATTATTTTTAGGTTAAAAATAGCCTAAACTTAGTTAATATCTTTAATATAAGGTTTAGCTATATTATAAAAGGTAATTATAATATTATTACTATAAAAGTATTTTATAGCTATAATAATATTAAATTCTATAGCTTAGTTAATAATATTAATAATTTCTTTAAAGAAATAGCTTTAAGCTATTTTTATAATAATATTTTCTTTAACTATTATTATTATTATAGTACTCTAGATAGGCTGCTAACTAGCCTAATATCTAGTACCTTAGCTACTTAAACTATATAGAAAAAACCCTAGTATAGAGGGGAATACCTATATACTACTATAATATTTATATATTAGAACTACTAAGGCCTTATAATTAGTATTTATTATAAGAAAAGGTACACTACTAGCTAAATATAGCTAGCATTATTAAAAAAGTATAGTAATATTTTCCTAGAGTATAAGTAAGGATTATTTAGGCCTAAGTAGCTTAGTTAGTTACTATATTACTATTATAGAGGCCCTATAGTCCTAACTAAGGGCTAGTTATAAGGTCTAGCTATAGTAACCACTATAGTAGCTATATAGACTATTAATAGCTACCTAGTAGTTATATAGAGGGGGGGGGAAGAGTATTATAAGAAGGTTATCTCCCCTTAGTAAGGACCTCTTTTCTTTCTTCTTCTTTATAACCTTTCTATAAATATAAGTATGCCCCTAATTCCCTCTTTACTGCACTACTGCATTAGCTTTAGTCTAATAATACACTAATAAAAAAGTGGGCGTATTATTATAAGTCTATAGCAGTAGCAATGTAGAGACATTAGCTATCTAAACTAAGATACTATTATAGCTTATACACATTGCAGATACCTTAAAGAAAAATAACTATATTTATAGGTTACCTATAGTATTACTATAGTATTAGTATAGAATACTAGTAGTAATATAAGTTATAAGTAGTAAAGGGTAGAAGAACTTAATAATATTAATATTAATAAAAAAGTAAAAGCTAAGTTAAAGAAGGTAAAGTAAATAATAAAGTAATAGTAATATTACTATAGCTATAATATAAAGCTATAGGTTTATAGTTTTATTTTTACTATAATAAATTAATTACTTCTAGTACTTAATTATTATTTATATAACTATTATAACCCTATATTAGTATTAATATAGCTATTATTCTTATACCTTATATAATTATTTCTATAATATTCTCTATTTATTTAGTTTTTAGTATATAAACTAATAAAAACTACTAAAGGTAATTAGTTTTAAGAAACTACTTTATAAAGATTATTATAAATTATTTAGAATTAAGCACTATATAAATATTATAGTAGTTTTAAAGTAGAAATAAGCTTATTATAATAAAATAAAGATAGTTATACTATTTATATTTAAGAATAATATAGTAATAGTTTTTATTATTAGCTTAGTACTAGTATTATAGTAAGTTTACCTTAGGGATATTATAGTAATAAAAATAGAAATTTAAGCTAATATATTTAGTATATAATTAAGTAAAAGTAAAGAACTTATACTTACTTAGGCTTATATATAGTTTAATAATCTTAGCTATAGTAGTAAAACTTAGTTTATACTTAGCTACTATATAATTATAGTAGTTATAGTATATATATATCTTAGTTTTATTTTTATATTATTTATTTTTCTATTTTAAGGCTAAGGCTTATATAAGTAATTATTTATTTAAAGGTTTAGGGAATTAGTTTAGAAATAATATATCGTTAAAGTAATTATTATATTAAAGTAAGTATTTATAGTAGCTATATAAGCACTAATAAAGGTAAGCTATTATTACTATATAGGTATTATAAATTCTTTTTATTATTTTATTTAACTTAATTCTTTTATAAAAAGTAAGTAAATAAAAATTAAGGTATAGATTAATAAAGGCTATAGCTATTTTAGTTTTAAATAAGGTTTATAGTATAGCCTTAAAGGCACTAATAATAATATAAAAACTCTTTAATTATTTTATAATAAATGCCTTAATAATACTATATACTTATTAGAAATTAGGGATTATAAATAGCAGTCTGCTTCTAAGGGTAGTGGGCTTAGAAGCAGCAGGTCTACTATTATTCCTACGCGCCCTACACTTAGCTTTACTAAGATATATATATAGTAGCTATAGTTACCTACTAGCTATAAATCTAGATAAAAGCTTTTATATAACTTATAGTTTAGAAAATATACTCTAAATCTTATAATAAAATAGTAAAAATATAATATTTAGTACTAGTTTATAGTTATAAGTAGCTATAAGCTATTCTAATAGTTTATTATAGTTAAGGCACTTATAAGAGGGAATCTTCTTCCTTCTTTTATATACTTACTAACTCTATTAGTAAATTTAGGTTATAAAAAAGGGCTTATAAGCTACTTTTTATTTTTTATATAATTTATATATATAGGAAAATAAAACAATAGACTTATAGCTATATAAATAAGGTGCTAATATATATATTTTTTAGTTCCTTTTCTAAAATACTATATACTACCTAAAAAATTAAAAATAATCTAAATATACTATTTAAAAGCCCTAATTTTAGTAACTAAGAATCTAATTATAAGACTTTTTATAAGTCCCTAGTTATCCTATAAATTAGCTTTAAAGCTAGTTATAGGGTAGCTAGGTTAGCTAATATAAGCAGCCTTTTTTCCTTATATTTACTTTCTAATTCTATAGTATATAACTCTTCTAGTTATACTTAAAAATATAGTTAGAATTTAATTCTATAAAAGTTATTATATATAGCTATTAAGCTAGGCTAATAGCTATTATATATACTAAAATAAGGGTTATCTAATTAGATAATCTAAGAAAAGTAGGTTCTTATAGCTATTAGATTTGCTAACTAATTATAGACAAGGAAGTTAGTAGTGTATGTATATATATAATATAGCTAAGTTACCTTAGGCTAACTTCCCCTATAAGGCCCTATATTAGGGGCCTATAATAGGGCACTAATAACTAGGAAAGACCTCTAAAAATATTATTATTTTTAATATCCTCTCTAAAGAAGTATTATAGTTAGTAATTATAGAAAGTTAAAGAAAAGGGCAAATTAAAAGAAAGAAAAATTAGTATAAAATCTAGGAAAATTTATAAATAGAAATAAATAATAAATTTAAGAAGCCCTACTATAGGGCTTTAGAAAGATTATATTTACTCTAGTAAAGTATAGTAATTTAGTTACTAATTACTTATTAAATATAAAGAGTATATTTCTTTTTATTTTAGTAATTGTTTTTAATTTTAAATTGTTTTTATTATTTTTAGCTATTAACTAGGCTAATTTTATAAGTAAATTTATAGGGGAGATGCCTTATAATTATAGGGGTTTTAGGCCTATAAGATTTAGAAATATTATATATAGGGGGCTAGTTAGGGGCTTAGTTAGCCTATTAGCTAGTATTTTCTTAGTATTTAGGTATATTATTTTAGCTAGCCTAGTGAAGACTTATTATTAATTATAGTAGAATTTTAGAAGAATATGCTTAGTATAGCTATAAAGTACTAGATTATAGGCTATTTTTATAGCACCTTAGGTATTATAAAATATCTATATAAAGGGTTTTATAGGGCTTTTTAGCTCCTTAAATATCCTATAGAGCTACTATAGCTCTTTAAAAGTCTTATAAATTATATTAGACTTAGCTTTTATAGTTAATAAAGCTATAGTACTAGCTTTCTTTAATTTCTAGCTTATAAGGCCTCTAGCTAGCTTAAAGAGATAAGTATAGGTAGATTATAAAGAGGTTTTATTACTTATAAAATTACTATTATAAAATCTAACTAAGCTAGAACTAGTAGTATTTTTTTTATTATTATTATTAGGACTTCTCTTATAATAAATAGCTAAATTCTATATATTTAATAGGTATTTTAGTAGGTTTTTAGTAGCATTTAAATGCTTTAAATATAGGCTTATTAGTGCTATTAATAGCTATTATAGTGTAAAAGCAATATTAGGTTTAGTTAGTAATATTAGGTATATTATAGTATTAATAATGCTCTAATATTCCTTAATTTACTTAGCTTTTAATTTCTTAGTAAGCTATATTTTTAGGCATTTAAGCTATATAGAAATTCTAATAAATTTATAGTTAATTAGCTTAAACTAAGATAATGCCTCTTAAATATATTACTTTTAGTATATCTTAAGAATTAGATTCTTTTAATCTTTTATAATTTAAACCCCTAGGAAAAATTCTATAGGGCCCCTATTTTTTATAGGGTAGGCTTTATATAAATCTTATTTTAGCTTATTTATATATACTAAATCTTTTTCTATAAGTAAATAGTTATTAATATAAGTTATA
>SRPZ01000506.1:0-12410 GCA_018360255.1 Claviceps maximensis
CGAGGCGGCATTGGCAGCCGTGGCCAGGACGGCGAGCGAGGCGATGGTTTGGAAGAGCATCGTGTCTGTCTGACAGGGTGTGTGTGTGTGTGTGTGTCAGTGTGTCTGACGTTTGGTTACTTTTGAATCCTTGACGGATTATTTGTACGCTATTGAAGGCTGTACGTTGAGTCTTGTATACAATTCGAGCGATTTCTTCTCTTCTGTGGTACACACATATCATATATCATATACGTATGTATGTATCGCCTTGGAACTCGGACGGGTTTGCTACGCAACAGTGGTCACACATGTATGCATACATTCATAGACATATGTGAGTTTCGTCGCCACGTGAACCGCGTAGCATAGCAACCAGAGTGCTTCATGACATACCCAGCGATGAAACATGCAAGCCCTCACGCCATCGCTCCAGAGTCATCAAAATTAAATCGATCAAGAACGGCCAACTCAGTCTTGGGCCGCGCGTGATGTTTGCAACGATAAGTTCACACATCCCCTCCTCTGGCCTATCAGCCGGAAAAGGGCCGCGACAAGCTCTTATCTCTGTGGATCTCGCTCTCCGTGTGTCACGACGGAGCAAACAATTTTGTTTTTCTTTTCTTTCCATATCATTCCTACTTATTCTCCTTGTCGAAAGGTGTAGAATGCGTCGCACGGGTGGAACGCCGTGTGAGCAGACGTAAAAAAAAACCGGATGGAAATCAAAGACAATACGATATGATGACTACATAAAATAAAATACATGCAATAAATGCAGCACAATGGGAACATGAAATCAACATTAACATTTGGAATAGAAGCAAAAAAAAAAATGAATACCTCTTTCAAGGGAGCATCGCCCCGACAACATACTCAGCCACCTGGTCTATCCCAATTATATAAATACGTCGCTCACGACGGATAATGGCAGCAAAACAAGTTCAGCCATCGCTCTTTCTTCTTGTCTGAAAAACACAGCTCTTTCTTGCCCGAACAACACAGCTCTTCTTCCTGCCCGAAAGATCTATATTTTCTTCTTGCCCAGAAGGACAAGTACGTATTTTCATAGAGTCAGACGCCATTAACTCACGTTTCTTGGTACTTCATTCTATCTCTCGACTGAAACGATAATTTCTTTTTCTAGAACCGAAAAAAGAAAAGAATAAGAGCCAAGAAAAAAAAAGACGCGAAGAAAAATAAAGTCAGAAAAAAGATCAAAAACACAAAAAGGTAGAAAAACAAAGACACGGAAATTGGACAAAGAAAAAGGAGAGAAAACCCACAACGAAAAGAACAAGAAAAATAAAACATGCTCTTCGTGCTCTTGCTCAGCGCCATCGCATGCCACGCTTGGCTGGCACGAGCTGCGCCTCAGATCAAGATCAATACCGACATGGACATGGGTGTCTCGCCGCCGTGCTATACGGATGGTGTTGTGACCAAGCGCGGTCCGGGACAGGGCATGCCCCCGACGCGGGAAGATTGCGCGAAGGGCGGACAGTGCGATTGTTCGAGGATCCAGGATACGAATAGCGAGCAGTAAGTTCTTTTTTTTTTTGCTGGATTATGTTGCAGGATGGGAGACGAGAAGAGAAAATAAGATGGAAGAACGAGAGAGAGACAGAATGAATGGGTTGTCTAACTGTTGATAGATTCTTTCAGTGCGTCACGGATCCGATTTGCGAATTATGCTGGGTAACGCGGAACCCGTCCAACTCGGCCTAGGTTGCCATGCCCACGCCTACGCGTATTTCTGCTTCCACCTCCGCCTCAAGGCGACTCCCAGACCAACTACCTGACGAGGCCGTGCTAACAGCTCGTGACCACGAGTACATGGGTACTCGCAGCACGGCAGTCGGTGCGTCTACCTCGGTGGCGGACGTCGCAAACGAAGAGGGGTGAAGTGTTTTGGAAAGTCGCCGCTGTTCACATATTCTTGGAAAACGGGGACTAAGAGAAGGGTGTTGAAAGATGGGTAGAGCTTTTATTTTCCCACCGTGACTCCTAGAAATCATCAGCTGGGAAACGTCGGTCTGTCTTTTCTGTTTATACATCCTATACAATACAATAATGAAAGATACGTATATCGATAGAAAAATAACCCGAAATACGAATCCTAAATGCCGTGTGGTTGACATGCTGGCCGTGTGCATGCCTTGTCTGCCTCGGACAGCAGATTGCCCCGCACTCCATCACTCCCTCAGTCAGCCCGTCCTCCTACTTGCGAGGTGTTATGGAGTAGAAGATAATTCAATATAGGACTCGTGTGATTCGAAATCCTAGTACATTAGCAACCCTGGAAGAGGAGATTTATTACAATTTTGTTTTACTCCTTGAAACATATGTATACTGCGAGGAAGAATTCACTAAAAAACCGGCCACCCGTCCACACTTATGGTGTCTATACTGCAGGTTTCTTTGACTTCATGCAACGACCATGACATTATGCGGCGTATAATCGTGTAGTGACACACTGTCAACAAGCTGTGCTGCTTCATCTGCCGCAGAAGCAGGAGCAGCTTCTTGCGTCTCCGGACCGTCGGTCCATCCGCGCTCCGGGCCCCAGCAGATTGTGCGTCCCGAGTCCGCGGCCACTCCGAGCAGTCCCCGCATCATGGCACCTGTCTTTTTCACACTAGACCAGGCCTCGAATTCGACCATGGCAGTCGCGGGGAGGCTATCAAGTACGCTCGACATCAACCGTGCGCTGAATTGCTCATAGAATCCGTCAGAGCGACGGAAACCCTTGAAGAAGCCATCACTTGGATCGCACTCCACGTAAACGACCAGTTTCTTGACATTGATGCAGTCTTTCAGTCCGAGTGCTTCGTTGACTACCCATCCGCGTGGAGGTGCGTTCCAGCCGGGTCCAAGCCGCAACTCTAGGCAGGTAATACACTGCCGTTGCTTTGGCTTCAACCGCGCGAGCATGGGCTTCTTGGACTTGAAGTATTTTCCAGGGTACGTGGGGAAAATGCGAACACTGCGCGTGCTGTAGAAAAAGTACGTCGCCTCCTCGTGGATCTGCCTGCATACTCGCATGAATCCTAGAGTCTTGTGAACACGTTTGTAATTCTCCGGGCTTAGATCCAAGACTCTCTCGGTGTCGTGGAAGTAATGCTCATAAACTTTTACGCGTAGTTCGGAAGGCAGTTGCAAAAAGGGGAAAGGCGTTGCGGGTACGCGACTCTTGCGCTTCAGTGGTATTAATGGTGTGTCGAGGGTGAGGGATGCAATGGAGAGCTCGTTGACCGCGTCATCGACTGCAATTGCAGAAGTCGCCCCTGCTGAAGCTGTGCAGTAGTGCGGATTCGGTGCGGACGACGTTGGCGCCATCGGTCGAGGAACAAGGCCACCGAGGGACTTGGATCCCGTTCTCACGGGTCGCTTAGTCATATTTAACCCTATTTGCGACTCAACGCAGGTTTTGGTGAAGGAGGTTGCCTCTGCTGGCGTGTGGGTGGCGACTTTTTGGTGAGAGGACTTGCGGTGGTGAACCCGGCAAGGGCGTCAAGGATTGAAGGACAAGACAAAGGGCTGAAGGTATTTCTTGGCACGTTTTCGAAATACAAAGTCCTTTGGATTCAAGCGTTCAGATGATCCGTGACACGGGGCGATCGTGAATGGACAACCCTCGGATAGCGAGCCGACTGAAAGAAGGTGGTGCCATGGCGAAGTCGCAAAACTTGGGAAGACCACCCTCTAAAACGCAACGCATGCAGGCATCACGCCGTCAAGTCTGGATAGAGAGGTCAAATCGCGGTCGCTCCAAGGTCGAAGGCGTCTCTATGCACTCCAGCCGAACTTGTTTTTCGTTCCAGAGGGAACGAGGGTTTCGTGGGTCGTGGTGTCGATGTGAGGGGAAGTTGTCGGTAATGCAGATTTCAGAGCGCTATGATCACGGAAGACTCGAGGTTGAGACACACACTAGCGCCATCACCCAATAGAAGCCAGGGTCACGTTACGCAGCGTCAGCGATCCACAACGCCCAAGCCGTCAAGCCTGCCCGGCGATCGGCTAAAGCAAAAGTCCGGAGCCCCAACCAATAGACGGGGTTTGTCGCCCCCCACCACCCAAAACCAGCCTACCCCATCTGCAGGCTATACGTAAATTTTCAGTGGGCAGAAGCCGTGTCGATGCTACCATGTCATCAGTCCACCACTCCGGAAGAGAAAAAAGTCACAGTCCAGGCTCTTTAGCTTCTTCATATCACTTGTCTGGCCTCGGATCACAGCCTGTCAGACTTGCAGCGCAGCGCGGTCTAGTCAAGCTGTTAATACAATGCGAAGCTCGTGAAAGCTCTCCAAATCACTTGCTGCAACGCATATCTCTTTTTCTTTTTCTTTCTCCTTCATCTTTCATTAACCCCTCCCCTCCCCCCGACTCCTACCAATTATGATGTTGTCAAGAATAGCCCGTGCCCCGCGCCTGGGCTTGATGGCCTCCCAGATCTCGCGATCGGCTGCCGCCCCGACGCTGCGTGTGAGACAACCCATAGCTTTGCTTTCGCCCTGGATGCGAACAGTAGCAAGCAATTCGAGCAACAACAACCCCAACTCTCAAAGCCAGAAAAAGCCGTCGCAGTCCGAATCCGACGCCGAATCGCAAGCCACTATAGAACCTGCTTCTTCACAAAGCCCATCTTCGGCCAATGCCAAATCCACTGAAACGCCCTCGGCCGAAGCCGAACCAATCCCTTTCCACAAACTTCCTGACCTTACACAAGGCATCCCTTCGACGTTAGACGAAGAGCTGCGCAAGCATTCGGGCAAGTCGCAGTCGGCCTTGGAAGCAGTGGAACAGGACGAGTACACGGGGGGGCGCGGCAAGCGAGAGCGCGAAGAGTACGTCTCAACAAACGACCGCAATCGAAAATGGTGGACTCGGTTCGCTCTTCTTGCGGTAGCTTCTGGAGGAACATTTGGTGTGCTTTATATGGGTCGTGATTGGGATGATGTCATTGAGGCCGAGCGTCACAGCGACGTTCCCAACGGCTGGACCCCCAGCCTCTGGTGGCAACGAGTCAGAGCTCGCATGGGCGAGTCCGTCTCGTACTACCAAGATCCCGCTTTCGACAAGCTTCTTCCTGACCCCGATCCGAGCTTTGAGCGACCATATACCCTCTGCCTGAGTTTGGACGATCTGCTGGTCCATAGCGAGTGGACTCGTGAGCACGGTTGGAGAGTGGCTAAACGACCCGGCATGGACTACTTTGTTCGATACCTCAGCCAATACTACGAGTTGGTCTTGTTCACAAGTGTACCATTTGCCATGGGCGAACCCATAGTTCGCAAACTAGATCCCTTCCGCTTCATCATGTGGCCCTTGTTTCGCGAGGCGACCAAGTATGAAGATGGCGAGCTTGTAAAGGTAAAGTTATAATTCTAGCTTCATCCCGCCGTGGCTTTTGTTTATTTATCTTCTTCTTTTCTTGTTCTATTTAAACCAACATAAAATGCCTCTCTTAGGATCTCTCCTATCTCAACCGAGACCTCTCCAAGGTCATCATCATCGATACCAAGGCGCAACACGTCCGTAAGCAGCCGGAGAATGCAATTGTGCTGGAGCCCTGGAAGGGTGATTCCAAGGACAATGACTTGATCGGGCTCATTCCATTTCTCGAGTACATTCATACGATGCAGTATTCGGACGTTCGCAAGGTCCTCAAGTCATTCGAGGGCAAACACATCCCCACAGAATTCGCCCGCCGCGAAGCCATTGTGCGACAGGAATTCAACAAGCAGTTGGAGCAGCAGAAGAAGAAGAGCAAAGGATCTGGAGTTGGAGCTCTCAGCAATCTGCTGGGACTCAAGTCAAGTAAGATGAGCATGACCATGGTCCCCGAAGGCGAACAGAACCCCTCAGAAGCATTTGCCCAGGGCAAGATGCTACAGGACCTTGCTCGGGAAAGAGGCCAGCGCAACTACGAGTTGCTGGAAAAGGAAATCCGCGAGAACGGCGAGAAGTGGCTCAAGGAAGAGCAAGTGGCCGTGGAGAAGGCACAGCAAGAAGCCATGAGCAGCATGATGGGGACCTTTTCCAGCGTCTTTGGCTCCAAGTCATCTACCAGCGCGGCAAGCTCAGAAAAGAAGGCCTAAATGTCACAACAATACCGGAACTTCGACCCCTTCCCACCGCTCTCTCTTTAATCCGCCCCGCAAAAGCTGTATTTTGTAAAATAAATTCTGAAATCAAAAGCAAGAAGAGGAAAATCCACACCATCGCAATCGAGGCATCAGTCTTTGAACGAAGAAACCTCGACACAAAGTCCTGTGACTGATCAGGTGCAGCGGGAATAAATGGGGCACCAACCATGCCACATGTAGAAAGAAAAACTTGGTACTATATTTTTTATACTTTTTTTTTTCTTGAAACGCATTTCAAAAGCCGGTGAAGCATACGTGCGCGGACAAGAATATCAGAAGATAAAATAAATAAATAGATATAATTTGTATAGTAGGTGTATGATTAAGGGTATTTGTGTAGCTATGACAATTGTTGATGGGGGTTTTGACAAGCCTGAGAACATTTTCAGAGAGCCCTTTTTTTATATAAAAAAAAATCATTTCTAATGTTTTTCTTTCCTCTCTTATTTGTCTTCTTTTTCTTTATTTTCCGAAAATTGACGCCATTTTGATGAAAAGACCAAGGAGAAGCGTGCCAGTTTTTGGTCGCTAGTGGATTCTGCTGTGTTCGATGTACATTGTATATATATATTCATGTGTCTTTCCAAGTGTCTCCATAAGCAAGTAGTTACCAACGGAATAGATGAAGGCCCCCCCCCCCCCCCCCCCCCTCTCTATTGACAGCCCAACAGGGCCAACGCATTCCGGAGCTCTAATACTGCCGTGGGAATATCCTCAAAGTTCAAAGCCGATATCGCCCACTTGGCATGTTTCTGCGCCTCCTCAATACTCTTGTGGTTCGGCGTCGGTACTATCGGGATAGAAGGGCCCGGGAAAGCTGCACATGCTGCTGGTAACGGAACCGCGGCAATGGAATCCGGTCCCGCCGGTCCCGACGCCGTCTTTTTCGGAGGCGACTGCGGTATCGAGGACGGGTCCGTCGTGTTTGTCCAGTGCTGAGACACTGGACTGGGAAGAGATATCTCGGGGGAAGCAGGTCGCGGCGACAACGAAGTCGGAATCTTGCTCGGTTGGTGCGCGGGAACCTGCACTTCTGGCGACGGCACGGGCGATATATACTGCTGCTGCAGCAGCGGTGGTGGTGGTGGCCCAGGACTCTGGTTCAGCGGCGACAAAACCGATGCCTCCTCAGCTGCTGGCGGGAAATAACTCCCCTGTGCATCCAACCCAGCATGTTGCTGCTCCCCTGCGTCCTCAACGTCTTCGACCGACGCAGCACGAAGCCCGGACTGTGTGATAGCCCGTACAGCAGGGTCAGTCGGGCTGAGCAGCGGCTCTGGCTGTGGCGGTTCCTCGGCCCGCGGATTTGATTCATTCGGGTCCCTGCCCTCGCGAATGGCCCTTAGAATCCGCGCAGCGTTCCACTTGGCGAATTTGATCTTCTGGAGGATTTCAGGCTCCGGCGTGCCCCACTCGTGTGTCAGATCGAAAAAGGTGGCTGCCGCGTCGAAGGTATCTGCTGTTTGCCTATGGGTTAAGGTCAGCCTCCTCAAGCTACAATAAGGCCAGAATATCACCTTTGGGTGAGAACGTATATGTGAACTGCAGTTTGGATAAGACTTGGGGGGATGAGAGCATATACCTCGTCACCCTGTTGGCACGCATGGCCCTCTCAGCCCGGCTAAACGTCTCCTGAGCAAACTGTTCAACATACGCCTGCCCAGCCGTGTTGTCTACCACGGCATCATCCTCGGCCCGCTCCATCTTGGTGGCCTCGAGCCGCTCAATGAGGGACTTTGTAAATGCGAAGCAGTCATCGTCCAAGGTGTGAAGGCTCTTGGTCACGATTTGGTTGACTGCATGGTATTCACCTGCGAGAGGAGAATTCGACGGTCAGTGTCTTGAACGCTCTGGAGAGGAAAGGGCTTTTTGAGAGAAGAGGAGGAGGAACTCTTTTGGGTGGCCTGGGTGTTCTGGGTGTTATGTCCTTTGAGATCTCGTCCATGATCTCGTCCTCGTTTTTGTTTGTCCCCTGTTCCGTCTTCAAATATTTTCAATTTCCACAAGCAACTTACACCAGTATGCGATTGCGGGCTTGATGGCGCGAAGCTGATTTGCGCGATTGATAAATCTGCTCACTTCAGGGATCTTGAAAAGCGGGGGAAGTGGCTCGGCGACCATGATCAGCTTCTGGATTATGGTGTACCGAGGTGTTTTGACGTTGTGACGACCGATGGCACAGGGTAGAGTATTGCGTTCGTTGGAGGTCTGGTCTGCTAGGTTATGCTGTATTCAAGGCGTCTTGGTTTGATGGAAGTTGCAAGTTTGTGACTTGTGATGGAAGTTGCGAGTTCGTGAATGGGTGGCAGTAGGGGCGTCTCCCCACCTGCGACCAGTCATACATTACATACTGTATACAAACGTGTGTCATCGTTGTGTGGAATCCATCAATTCGTCATACAAAAAATGGATGTGATCACATTAGATTAATTGATGTGTTAGATCCCGTTATGTCGAGTCCATAAATTCATCATATACAAAATGGATGTGATCAGATCAGACTGATTGATGTGTTAGACTCCCCTGTATACCGTCCAACACCCACCCTAGGTCCTAGATGGTCATCAAATCAGTTGATTTGTTACCTGCGACTAGCAAAAACTACCTAGGTAGGTAGTCGCAGGTGCATTTTTCATCGCCTATTCTTTGTTTTGCGATACTATACATAGGGGATTCGAACTAGTGGTCTCAGGGTCCCAGTGGAAATTGCAGGCTAACTGCCTACCGGGGTCATAACTCCCGCGCGGAGGCACATATGATTGTATATTCTAGAGACTATATCGTAGCACTAGTAAATTACATACAAAGGAAAATAACTGTGCGAAACGCGCAGTGGGTCAACCCTAGCTTGACGTGGATATAAGTAATTCCGGGCAGGGGGGAGCATTATTGTGACCTGAGTTATGCTGCAACAGCATGTGCGTAGAATGTGGAACAGTCGAGCCCCTCTGGAGGTCGCGCCACAGCCTTAGAAAAAGGTATGTGCACAGCCTCATGCATGAGTTCCGTGCTCCGACTGGTGGCTGAGCCGCTCCCCTGCAGCGTGGGAATAGAGACTACACCGTGGCCTTTTTCCCTCCCATGTAACCAGACTTCATGTAAGTTCCTCACCGGTCGCAAGACGCATCAGGCCAGATAGCCTCACTGCGCATTGACCATTTCTTATTAAACCAGAGGTTCCTTCACTTGTCTCGCGAACGGGGACACCGCCGGTGTTGTCCCCTCTCGACGCCGACACTCTACCAAAAAAAAAGAAGAAAAAAACCTCCGCTCTTCCTCTTTCCAAGTACATACACCAACAAAACCCACGATCACGATGCACAGCCCTGCCGTTGCGGCTGCCCTTACGGCCGTCTTGGCCGCCTTACCTGGCGCGCATGCCATGTATACCAAGAAGTCGCCCGTCCTGCAGCTCAATGCCAAAACGTACAACACACTGATTGCGCAATCCAACCACACCTCGGTACGTAGTGAAGCATTCTATGTTTGTTGTCGTTCCGGTATGATTTGATCTAGCAGCGGTACCCCCACCCACACAACACACCCAAAAAAAAAGAAAAGAAGACTTTCGTCTACCATAAGCAGATGCTCAAACATCAAACATACTTCGCATTTGCATGTCTCACCAAACCACCGCATTCTCATCATTCATTGCAGATCGTCGAGTTCTACGCCCCATGGTGCGGCCACTGTAAAAACCTTAAGCCGGCTTACGAAAAGGCCGCCAAGAACCTAGAGGGTCTCGCCAAAGTCGCGGCCGTAGACTGCGACGATGATGCGAACAAGCAGTTTTGTGGAGCTATGGGCGTCAAGGGCTTCCCGACTCTGAAGATTGTGCGTCCGGGCAAGAAGGCGAGCGGCAAACCCGTCGTGGAGGACTACCAGGGTGCTCGTACCGCGTCAGGCATAGTGGAAGCCGTGGTGAGCAAGATCAACAACCACGTCACGCGGGTCACGGACAAGGATCTGGATGCATTCCTGTCGGACGACAAGGACAACAGCAAGCCCAAGGCCATCTTGTTCACCGAAAAGGGTACTACGAGCGCGCTGTTGAGAAGTCTGGCCATTGACTTCTTGGACGTTGTTAGTATTGGACAGGTTCGAAACAAGGAGGCCAAGGTCGTGGAGAGGTTTGGGATCGATAAGTTCCCTACGTTTGTGCTCATTCCCGCCGGGGACAAGGAACCTATCAAATATGATGGCGAGTTGAAGAAGAACGACATGGTAGAATTCTTAAAACAAGTTGGCCAGCCTAACCCGGATCCTGCGCCGGCGAAAGCCAAAGCCAAGTCCAAGTCCAAGTCAAAAGATGACAAGAAGAAAAAATCCGACACCCAAGCTGATGATACCAAGTCCAAGAAAGACGACGAGGCTTCGAGCGAAACCACGACGGCGGAAGAGAAAGAGGAAACGGCTGACACCCCTGCTTCTGCGCCCGAAGACATTCCCATCAACATTGCCACCGACATGAAAACGTTGACCGAGAAGTGCCTGCATTCCAAGGCCAACACCTGTATCCTGGCTTTACTTGCTGCCACCGATGCCTCTGAAGACGGTTCTAGGGTCTCTTCGTCATTGACCCGCCTCAACACCAAGTATATCCATGGAAATCGACAGCTTTTCACTTTCCTCGCCGTTCACAACAGTATTGATGGCCTTGATGCCATCCGAAAGTCCCTGGACCTTACAGCCGACGTTGAGCTCATAGCCGTCAATGCTCGCCGCGCGTGGTGGAGACATTACCAGGGTGATTTCGGCCTCGAGAGCGTGGAAGCATGGATTGACGCGATTCGCATGGGTGAGGGTTCCAAGAGCAAATTGCCCAAGGACATTATCGTGCAGGAACCCGAGGAGACATCAACCTCGACCGAGACCTCGGACGGAGAGCCGAAAGAGGCCGAATCCAAAGACACGACGGAAGAGAAGGAGGAGGAGCAAGTTAAGCATGAGGAGCTGTAGATTAGAGACCGCAGGCTGTATCAAAAAGCCGTCCAAGTTAGCCCATCGCTAGTTTTCGCATGAACATTTTCCAAAAAAAAAGGAAAAAAAAAGAAAAAAAAAAGGATTACACACTCAAGTCAATATATCCCTGTTCTGATGGATTGCATGTATGCGTTCCCCGTCTCTCCGTCTCTCCGTCTCTCCGTCTCCCTATTCATCCAAGTCCATGGCCATGGCGTCACTTCGCTGAACGGCACCCTCTTTAATCATCTTATAACCCTTCTCCTTGATCGTCCTGTCAAGAAACCTCTTGACCTGCTTGCATCCGTCCAGGCCAACCACCAACATCCCCTCAAGGCGACTGACCTGAACACGGCTCTCGCAGTTCAGCACAACAACCCTATCACTATCTCCCAGCGACGCGACTGTCAGAAAGGGCAACTCTTGCTCTTCCTGGTTGTTCAGATCCAGGAGGGGGTCGGCCGATTCATCGCCCGCGGCATACGAAGAAGTCGATCCGGCCGTACAGGCAGCAATATAATCCGTCATGGGGATACCAGCATCGATGACGGCCAGGGTCGCAGCATTGATGAGCGCCGCAAGGAGAGATCCGTCTTGCGACAAGACATGGAGCGATATGCTGATGGAAGAGTGTGGGAATAGGTGTGTATGGACCGTCGATAATAAGGCCTTGGCGATTGCGATTTCCATTTCCTGGACACGTCTTTAGTGTTGCGCCACCGGAGTTAGCATGTATGCATATTTGCGGTTCTGGAAGAACGTTTCTCTCTCTTTTTCTTCAATCTTCCCAGCGCTTCATGTGCTCACTTATCATTACGACCCCTCTTCTTGCGATCGACGCTGGAGAACCCCGCGATCACCACGTTCACATTGATGGAGGCTCCATCTCGCCCGGATGCCTGCCCTCCTCTGCGCTGCGCCTGCGATTGCTGCTGCTGCTGCTGTTCTGACGGGCCCGTCACGACGCACATGACCTTTGTGTTGCCCATTTCAAAGTATGATGATCCGTCGGCGGCATCTTGGGTTCGGATCTGGGCGTGCAGACGACGTAGTTCGTTCCAGCGACGTCCGTCGACACGGAGGAGAGCTAGCGAGTAGGTGGATGTGTCGAGAGGCATGGCGGTAGCACTGGTGTGATATCTCTTTCTTCTCCTGAAAGGCGCGCAGGACCGTGTGATGGAATAGGGATTTTGGAGATCGTGATCGGTCGTTGCTGGTCGGTGCTGCTTACCTAGGCTAGGCAGGTTTTCCGACAATGTCCAATGGTAGCTCCGTGTTGTCTTGTTCTCTCTTTTTTTTTTTTTTTTTTTTTTTTTTTTT
>SRPZ01000507.1:0-12345 GCA_018360255.1 Claviceps maximensis
ATAATAGCTATTAGCCTAGCTTAATAGCTATATATAATAACTTTTATAGAATTAAATTTTAACTATATTTTTAAATATAACTAAAAAAGTTATATACTATAGATTTAGAAAGTAAATATAAGGAAAAAAGGCTACTTATATTAGCTAATTTAGCTACTTTATAATTAGCTTTAAAGCTACTTTATAAAATAACTAGGGATTTATAAAAAGTTTTATAACTAAATTCTTAATTATTAAAATTAAGGCTTTTAAATAGTATATTTAAATTATTTTTAATTTTTTAAGTAGTATATAGTATTTTAAAAAAGAAATTAAAAAATATATATATTAATACCTTATTTATATAGCTATAAGTTTATTTTTTTATTTCTTTATATAAATAAATTTTATAAAAAATAAAAAATAGCTTATAAGCTATTCTTTATAATTTAAATTTATTAATAAAGTTGGTAAGTATATAAGAAAAGAAAGAAAATTCCTTTTTATAAGTACTTTAATTATAATAAACTATTAAAATAGCTTATAGTTATTTATAGCTATAAACTAGTATTAAATATTATATTTTTACTATTTTATTATAAAATTTAAAGTATATTTTTTATATTATAAGTTATGTAAAAGCTTTTATTTAAATTTATAGCTAGTAAGTAACTATAGCTACTATATATATATCTTAATAAAGCTAAGTATAAAATATATAAAAATAATAGTAAACTTATTACTTTTAAGCCTATTACTCTTAAAAGTAAATTATTATTTATAATTTTTAATCTTTAATAAATTATAAGCTTAAAAGAAATCTTTTAGTATTAAAAAAATTTACTAAATTTTATATATATTATTATAAATTTTTATTTATACTAAATATTCTAAATATTAAAAAAAAAGAAGTTTTTTCTTTTATAAAATAAAAACAAATTATAAATAAAGGATTTCTTTTTTATAAAAAGAGAGTTTATAATTTATATACTTTACTTTATAGTATATTATATTATAAATTAAAGAATTTAAAAGTATTTCTTTTTATAAAAAATAAAAGAAAATTATAAAAAGATCCTATAATTTATAATATAGTAGAAAATTACTTTTTTACTATAAAGACTTATAAATTATATACTTTATAAGTAAATTTATTAAATTCTTAATTTATTAGTAATTTATTTACTATAAATTAGCTATAATAAATACCTAATAATAATAAGGTTAAAGTGCTATATAGAACTTAGAGTTAACCTTAGCTAATTATATAACTTAATAAATTATTAGTTAAAATAATATAATTAATACTATTATATAGTAGCTATAAGCTTTTATTACTACTATAAATTTATAAATATTAGCCCTAAAGCTAGCTAAAAAGTAAATTTTAAAGCCTATTATAGTAAGTAATTAACTTACTTTAAAGGGCTTTTTTTTATTAAATTCTTTTAATACCTTTACTATTAAAGATTTTAATAAAAAAAGCCTATAATTTTTTAAAAGCTATTAAGTTAAAAAAGCTAGAGAACTTTAATTAAAAAAATAAGCTTTATTTATTTAATTTAGAGCTCTAGAAATGCCTTAATTTCTAGAAAATTCTAAAATTAGTAATAATTTTAGTAATTTAAATTAAGCTATAATTTTTATATTATTAAGAAATAACTATATAAAAAGGCCTTAAAATACTATAATTTAGTAAAAAATTCCTTTAAAAGCCTATAATTTACTTATAAAATAGTATTCTTAAAGTACTAAAATATAAAAAAGCTTTTTATACTTTTAGTTTTATACCTTAAATTTTTAAAATTATAAAAATACTTTAAAGGCTTTTAATATAGTATTTAATAATTTACTTATTAAACCAGCTATTTTTAATATTTTAATAGTAAAAATTAATTAAATAAATTAGTATTTATAAGTATTAAAGTTAACTTTTTTTTAATAAGCTAAAAAATAATATTTTTTTATAAAAATTAATAAAGCTTTAAACGCTTCTATAAAAGTATTAAATATATAATTTTTTATAGTAAATTTATTAAAGAAATAAAAAAATAAGAATTTTATAGTAATAAAAGCTTTAAATTATAAAGCTATTATTATTTAAAATTTAGTAAATAAGAATTCTAAAGAAAATAAGAATTCTTATTTTAAAAAAAATAAAAAAAATAATTCTAAAGAAAATAAGAATAATTTTAATTTTTTTAAGCTTAATTTTAATAAAAATAAAATACTTAAAAAGAAAAATAAGTTTTAAAAAAGGGCTTTTATATTAAAAAATTTTAATTTAGCTAGTAATATTATAAAACCTTATAATAATAGTTTTAATACTAATAAAAATAAAAACTTTTATAATTTTAGTACTAAATCTTAATTTAAAAATAAAATATTTTTTAAAGCCTTTAATTTTAGCTATAAAGTTATAAAAAATATCTTACTTTATAATATAAGTTTTACTATATATTTAATAAACTCTAAGAATAATTTTATAAGCTATATACTTTATAAAAAAAAAATTTAAATTTATTTTTATTAGTAAGAAATCTATATACTTTAAAGATTATAAAAATACTAGGTTTTTAGTTTTATATTAATAAAATTTAAATAAATATAGGCCTTTTACTTTAAAGAATACTTTATATTTTTTAAGGCTTAATATAAATATAATTAATAGCGTAAAGTACTATATTTTTAAAGATTATATTAATAAAAATATAATATTTTTAGCTAATAAGTTCTATATTACCCTTTTAAATATAAAAAAAATAGCTTTTTTTTAAAAGTAAAAAAGTAAAAAAGCCCTAAATTATATTTAAATTAAATTAATAATAATTACTATTTTTTAGGCTATTTTAGCTACTAAATATAGAGTAGATTTTCTTACTTTATAAAAATATAGCTTTTTTCATAAAAGCTAATTTAAGCTAGTTAAGTAAAAGAAATTAAAAAGAATTTTAGTAATTCTAAGAGCTTAAAATCTAATTTAGCCTCTTCTTTTTTAGTGCTTATAGCCTTTAGCTAGGTACCTTTTATAGCTAAAAAGCTTACTAAAATTAGTAATAATTTATTTAATTATAAGCTATTAAATACTAAAAAACTTATTATAAAAGCTTCAAATAGCTTAGTTATTAAATAAACTACTAAAAAATTAATACCTTTTATAAAAAAAATACTAATAGCTTTTTAAAAAGCCTATAGTTCTTAAGAAATTTAGTAAAAAGCTAAGAAAGAAAGCCTTATAATTCTATAAGGCTTTAAGCTTATAAATAACCTTATAAAAGGCCCTAAGCTCTTAAGTAATAAATTTATAAATTTAAGCCTAGAAAAGTACTAAAAGTTACTTAGATTAGCTAGAATTTAGTATATTAAATTAGGGTATATTAAGCTTTCTTTACTTAAAAAAACCTTTTTAATAACTAAAGAAATACCTAACTTATTTAAAATTAAAAATAAAGACTTTAACTATTTAATATATAATTAAATAAAGATAGTTAAAAAACCCTTTAAAAATTTAATTATAAACCCTTTTAAGGCTTTAAATAAACTAAAAGAAAATATAATAAAAATAAGCTTTATACTTTATAATAAATACTTTATATACCTTATTTTAATAAATAAAAAAACTTAATATAAATAGTATTTTTTAATACTTAATAAAGAGAAAAATACTATATTTTTTATAATAAAAGAATTTTTTAAGTTACTAAAATTTAATTCTAGTACCTATTTTAAATATTTTTATTTTAATAAAGGTAAAGAGATTAATTTTTAAAGCTAGAAATAATTAGCTAAAAAGAGAATAAAATTTACTATTTTTTTCCTTATATTTATAAGTAAAATAGCTTAATAAAGCATTTTATCTAAGTTATTCTTAATAAACTATAAGCTATTTTATAGTAATTAAGCTTACTTTTATATTTATAGAATTTTATAATTTTTATTATTATTTATTTAATTAATTTAACTATAAATTTTACTAAGCTATAAAGCTTAATATAGTTACTTACCTTTAATTTAGAAAATAAGGTATTAAACCCTAATTTTAGTGCTTTAAAAGCTATTAATTTATATTATAAAGTTCTAATTTTATTAAAAAAAGACCTAAAGCTTAAAAGCTAGCCTTTAAAATAATATTTAAAAGACTACTAATTATACTAAGATTTAAAACCTTTTTAATATATATTTCTTTTAAAAAACTTATAATTAAAACTATCTTTATAAAAATTATAAAACCTATAAGCCTTATAAATCTAGGCTTTTTTAGGTATTTTATAAAAAATAACTCTTTAAAAAGAAATAAATTTTCTTATAAAAACCTTTTAAAACTCTTTATAAAAAGTAATTTCTTAAAAAGAAAAGTAATTAAAATTTATTAAATATTAGTTTTTTTAATAAAAATTACTCTATAGCTTATAATTAAATAGTTAATATAAAGATTAGTTAATTTCTAGGCCTTAGGGAGCTAATATTAGCTAAAGAAGTTAATATATATAATATAGCTAAAAATTTACTAAAAGAAATTAAGGAAAATCTAAATATAATAAATATTAATTTAGTAGCTTTAATAAAAGAAATTTACTATAAGGCTTTAAAGAAAAACTAGCTAATTACCCTAAATCTAAGACTTAAAAGTAAGTAAATTCTAGTTTAAAAAGAAAATACTAAATTAAGGCTATTTTTAGTAAATTTAAGTAACTTCTAAAGGTAGGTATTTTTAAATTTATAAATATAAATACTATACTTAAAGGCTATAAAGTACTTAGAAATAAGCTTATATTAAAGCTTAAAAAAAATAAAGAAAAGAATTCTTTAAAATATAAAGCTTAGCTAATAATTAAGGGATTTATATAAATAAAAGGCTTAGATTATATAAGTACCTTTACTACTATTAGTATTTTATTTAATTAGTAAATTTTACTTAAAATAGCTATAAAAAAAATTTAAAAATAAAGTAAGTAAACTTTATAAATACTTTTTTTAATAATATACTAAAAAAGCTTATTTATATATAAATCCCTAAGGGATTTATAGAATTTATAAAGTAAAATCTATAGCTAAATATTTTAGCTAAAAAATATAGTAATAAAGCTTCTAAAAATTAGATAATAATTCTATTAAAGTTACTTTATAGCTTAAAATAAAGCTTTAAGGAGTAGTATATAGCTATTAGGCTAGGCTAATAGCTATTATATATACTAGAATAAGGGTTATTTAATTAAATAATTTAAGAAAAGTAAGTTCTTATAGCTATTAAATTTACTAACTAATTATAAACTAGGAAGTTAGTAATATATAGTCTTATATAATATAGCTAAGTTACCTTAGGCTAACTTCCCTTATAAAGCTCTATATTAGGGGCTTATAATAGGGCATTAATAACTTAAGAGAACCCCTAAAAAATACTATTATTTTTAATACCCCCTTTAAAGAAGTATTATAGCTAGTAATTATAAAAAATTAAAGAAAAGAGTAAATAAAAGAAAAGAAAATTTAGTATTAAATCTAGATAAATTTATAAATAGAAATAGATAATAAATTTAAAAAGCCTTACTTTAAGGCTTTAAAATAATTATATTTACTATAGTAAAGTATTATATTTTAGTTACTAATTACTTATTAAATATAAAGAGTATATTTCCTTTTATTTTAGTAATTATTTTTAATTTTAAATTATTTTTATTATTTTTAGCTATTAATTAGGCTAATTTTACAAATAAATTTATAGGGAATATTCCCTATAACTTAAGGGTTTTAGGCCTATAAAATCTAGGAATATTATATATATAAAGCTAAATAGGGGCTTAGTTAACCTATTAGCTAGTATTTTCTTAGTATTTAAGTAAGCTATTTTAGCTAGGTTAGCTAATACTTATTATTAGTTATAGTAGAATTTTAAAAAGGTATACTTAGTATAGCTATTAAGTACTTAATTATAGGCTAATTTTATAGCACCCTAGTTATTATAAAATATCTATATAGGGGGTTTTATATAGTATTTTAGCTTCTTAAACATCCCCTAAAGCTACTATAGCTCTTTAAAAGTCTTATAAATTATATTAAACTTAGCTTCTATAATTAATAAAGCTATAGTACTAGCTTTCTTTAATTTTTAGCTTATAAGGCTTTTAGCTAGCTTATAAAGATAAGTATAAGTAGATTTTAAAGAGGCCCTATTACTTATAGAGTTACTAATATTAAATCTAACTAAGCTAGGCTAGTAGTACTTTTCTTACTATTATTAATATTTTCTTTATAATAAATAGCTAAATTCTATATACTTAATAGGTATTTTAGTAGATTTTTAGTAGTATTTAGGTGCTTTAAATATAGGTTTATTAGTGCTATTAATAGCTACTATAGTGTAAAAATAATATTAGGTTTAGTAAGTAATATTTAGTATATTATAGTACTAATAATACTCTAATATTCCTTAATTTACTTAGCTTCTAATTTCTTAGTAAGCTATAGTTTTAGGTATTTAAACTATATAAGAATTCTAATTAATTTATAATTAATTAGCTTAAGTTAAGATAATACCTCTTAAATATATTATTTTAAATGTATTTTAAGAATTAAATTCTTTTAATTTTTAATAATTTAAACCCCTAAAAAAAGTTCTATAAAGCCTTTATTTTCTATAAAGTAAGCTTTATATAAATCTCTTTTTAGCTTATTTATATATACTAAATTCTTTTTTATTAAAAAATAATTATTAATATTAGTTTTAATAAAAGTCTTTATAGCTAGATTTTAAAATATAGCTAAATTAGAGATTAGGGAAGAAAATCTAAGATTTTTAAGAATAGCTATTAGGGTTTATTACTACTCTTTAAAGCTTTATTTTAAGCTATAAAGTAACTTTAATAGAATTATAACCTAGTTTTTAAAAGCTTTATAACTATATTTTTTAGCTAAATTATTTAGCTATATATTTTACTTTATAAATTCTATAAATTTATTAAAAATATATATATATAAATAAGCTTTTTTAATATACTATTAAGAAAAGCACTTATAAAGTTTACTTACTTTATTTTAAGATTTCCTTTTATAGCTATTTTAAGTAAAATTTACTAAGTAAAAAATTAATAATAATAAAGGTATTTATATAATTTAAGCCTTTTATTTATATAAATCCCTTTGCTATTAGCTAGGCTTTATATTTTAAAAAATTATTTTCTTTATTTTTTAAGCTATAATATAAGCCTATTTTTAAGTATTTTATAGCCTTTAAGTATATTATTTATATTTATAAATTTAAAAGTACTTATCTTTAAAAGTTACTTAAATTTACTAAAAATAGCCTTAATTTAGTATTTTCTTATTAAACTAGAATTTACTTACTTTTAGGTCTTAAATTTAGAATAATTAGCTAGTTTTTCTTTAGCTTTTTACTAAGCTTTATAATAGATTTCTTTTATTAAAGCTATTAAATTAATATTTATAATATTTAGACTCTTCTTAATTTCTTTTAGTAAAATTTTAGCTATATTATTTATCTTAACTTCTTTAGCTAATACTAACTCCCTAAAACCTAGAAATTAATTAATTTTTATTTTAATTATTTAATTATAAGCTATAGAGTAATTTTTATTTTTTTATTAAAAAACCTAGTATTTAATAAATCTTAGTTAGTTACTTTCTTTAAGGAATTACTTTTTATAATAAGTTTTAAAGGATTTTTATAAGAAACTTTATTTCTTTTTAAAGATATATTTCTTATAAAATACCTAAAAAGGCCTAGATTTTTAGGGCTTATAAGTTCTATAATTTTTATAAAGCTAGTTTTAGTTATTAGGTTTTTAAAAGAGCTATATACTAAAAAGGTTTTAAACTTTAATATAGCTAGTAGTCTTTTAAATACTATTTTAAGGGCTAGCTTATAAGCTTTAGCTATTTTTTTTAATATATTTAAAACTTTATTATATATACTAATAGCTCTTAAAGCACTAATATTAGGCTTTAATTCCTTATAAGCTTTAGCTATTTTTTTTTAATATATTTAAAACTTTATTATATATACTAATAGCTCTTAAAGCACTAATATTAGGCTTTAATTGCTAATTTTTTAAATTCAAGATAAGTAACTATACTAAGCTTTATAGCTTAGTAAAATTTATAGTTAAATTAATTAAATTAATGATAATAAAAATAATAAAATTCTATAGAAAAAGGTAAGCTTATTTACTATAAAGTAATCTATAGTTTATTTAAAATAACTTAAATAAAATACTTTACTAAGCTATTTTACTTATAAATATAAAGAAAAAAAAGTAATTTTTATTCTCTTTTTAGCTAGCTATTTCTAGGTTTTAGAATTAATTACTTTATTTTTATTAAAATAAAAATATTTAAAATAAGTACTAAAATTAGATTTTAGTAACTTAAAAAATCCTTTAATTATAAAAAATATAGTATTTTTTTTCTTTATTTAGTATTAAAAAATACTATTTATATTAGGTTTTTTTATTTATTAAAATAAAGTATATAAAGTACTTATTATAAGATATAGAGCTTATTTTTACTATATTTCTCTTTAGTTTATTTAAAGCTTTAAAGAAGTTTATACTTAAATTTTTAAAGAGTTTTTTAACTATCTTTATTTAATTATATATTAAATAGTTAAAATCCTTATTTTTAATCTTTAATAAGTTAGGTATTTCTCTAGTTATTAAGAAGGGTTTTTTAAGTAAAGAAAGCTTAATATATCTAAATTTAATATACTAAATTCTAGCTAATTTAAGTAACTTTTAGTACTTTTTAGGCCTAAATCTCTAGATTTTAAATCTATAGATTTATTACCTAAGAGCTTAGGGCCTTTTATAAGATTACTTATAAGCTTAAAGCTTTATAGAATTATAAGGCCTTTTTTCTTAGCTTCTTACTAAGTTACTTAAGAACTATAGGCCTCTTAGGGAGCTATTAATACCTTTTTTATAAAAGATATTAATTATTTAGTAGCTTATTTAGTAACTAAGCTATTTAAAGCTTTTATAATCAGTTTTTTTATATTTAATAGCTTATAATTAGCTAAATTACTACTAATTTTAGTAGGTTTTTAAGCTATAAAAAATACCTAGCTAGAGACTATAAGTACTAGGAAATAAGAAGCTATATTAAATTTTAAGCTCTTTAAGTTACTAAAATTCTTTATAATCTCTTTTACTTTACTAGCTTAAATTAGCTTTTATAAAAAAAGCTATATCTTTATAAAGTAAGAAAATTTACTTTATATTTAATAGCTAAAATAGCCTAAAAAATAAAAACAATTATTAACTTAATTTAGGTATAATTTAGGGGTTTCTTACTTTTTTACTTCTAAAAAAAGCTATTTCTTTTTATATTTAAAAAGATAATATAGAACTTATTAGCTAAAAATAGAGTATTTTTGTTAATATAACCCCTAGAAATATAGTACTTTAAGTTACTAATTAGCCCTAGAAAATATAAGGTATTCTTTAAAGTAAGGAGCCTATATATATTTAAATTTTATTAATATAAAACTAAAAACCTAGTATTTTTATAGCCTTTAGGGTATATAGGTTTCTTATTTATAAAGATAGGTTTAGATTCTTCTCTTTTATAAGGTATATAACTTATAAAATTATCCTTAGTATTAACTAAGTATATAGTAAAACCTATATTATAAAGTAAGGTATTTTTTATAACTTTATAGCTAAAATTAAAGGCCTTAGAAAAATTTTTATTTTTTAGCTTAGATTTAGTATTAAAATTAAAAGAATTAAATAAATTATCCTTATTTTTATTAGTATTAAAGCTACTATTATAGGGTTCTATAATATTACTAGGTAAATTAAAGTTTTATAGTATAAAAGCTTTTTTTTAGGGTTTATATTTCTTTATAAGTATTTTTTCTTTTAAAGCTTATCTTTTTTTTATTAAAATTAGGCTTAGAATTAGAATTATTCTTATTTTCTTTAGAATTATTCTTCTTAATCTTTTTTAAATAAAAATTCTTATTTTCTTTAGAATTCTTATTTATTAAATTTTTAGTAATAATAGCTTTATAATTTAAAGCTTTTATTATTATAAAACTCTTATTTTTTTATTTCTTTAATAAGTTTACTATAAATAATTATAGATTTAATACTATTATAAAGGCCTTTAAAGCCCTATTAATTCTTATAAAAAATATTATTTATTAGCTTATTAAGAAAAAGTTAACTTTAATACTTATAAATACTAATTTATTTAGTTAACTTTTACTATAAGAATATTAGAAATAGCTAATTTAGTAAGTAAGTTATTAAATACTATATTAAAAGCCTTTAAGGTATTTTTATAATTTTAAAAATTTAAAGTATAGAACTAAAAATATAAAAAGTCTCTTTATATTTTAGTACTTTAAGAATACTACTTTATAAGTAAATTATAAGCTTTTAAGGGAATTCTTAATTAAATTATAGTATTATAAAGCCTTTTTATATAGCTATTTATTAATAATATAAGAATTATAGCTTAATTTAATTTATTTAATTTATTATTAATTTTAGGATTTTCTAAGATTTAAGGTATTCCTAGGGCTCTAAATTAAATAAATAAAGCTTATTTTTATTAATTTAAAGTTCTTTAGTTTCTTTAACTTAATAGCTTTTAAAAACTATAAGCTTTTTTATTAAAATCTTTAATAATAAAGATATTAAAAGAATTTAATAAAAAAAGCCCTTTAAAGTAAGTAAATTATTTACTATAATATGCTTTAAATTTTACTTTTAAGCTAGTTTTAGAGCTAATTTTTATAAATTTATAGTATTAATAGGAGATTATAGCTACTATATAATAAAATTAATTATATTATTTTAGTCTATAACTTAATAAGTTACTTAATTAGCCTATATTAGCTCTAAGCTGTAGGAGGCACTCTAGCCTTATTACTCTTAGGTATTTATAATAGCGAATTTATAGTAAATAAATTACAATTTAGTAAATTTACTTATAAAGTATATAGTTTCTAAGTCTTTATAGTAAGAAAGTAATTTTTACCTAGTAAGTTTACTTATAAAGTATATAGTTTATAAGTCTTTATATAAAAAAGTAATTCTTTATTATATTATAAAATATATAAATTTGCGGGCATAGAAAGCTTTTTATGTTATAATTATTTTTTAATAATAATTTTTATACCACAGTGACACTATAGGTAACCTATAGGATTTAGTTATTCTCTTCTAGGGCGTCTGTAATATACATAAGCTATAGCAGCATCTTAGTCTAAATAGCTAATATCTCTCTCTATATTACTACTGCTATAAACCTATAATAATATACTTACTTTTTAATTATACTAGGGGTTTTATTAATTCTATACTTTACTACTTTCTAAGTAATATTATATATAGTTTTCTACTTTAAATTAGCACTATATTAATACTAACTAAATTCTATATTATACTTATATTAATATTTTTCTCTATAGCTTTATAATTTTAATAATTAAGAATACTTTTTATATTATTTTAGTAAATAAATAAATTATATAGCTTTATACTAATTAGCTACTATAGTAATACTAGCTTAGACTTAACTTACTTTATAATATAGCTTTTTAGCTATAGTATACTTATAGTAAGAACTACTAATACTTATACTAGTTAGTAATAAAATTATAATAAGTTTATACTAGGCTTTTTATTTTAAATATTATAATATAATTTATATATATTCTTAGTATAAGTAAAGTAGGAAGTATATAGCTAAGTATATATAAATCTAAGCTATTAATAAATTAGTAGTAGTACTAAATTAATATAGAAATAGTACTTATACTTTTTTTATTAGCTTAAGATTTATTTATTTTTTATAGTAATTTTTATAGTATTATAATTTTTTTTATTTTTTTTTAGTATATTATTAAACTAAAGCTAATATAATAGTATAGTAAAAAAAGAATTAAGGATATACTTATATTTATAAAAGGGTTATAAAAAAGAAAAAAAAAAGAAATTCTTACTAAAAAGAAATAACCTTTTTATAATACTTTTCCCCCCCCTCTCTTTTTATATAACTACTAAGTAGCTATTAATAGTCTATATAGCTACTATAGTAGTTACTATAGCTAGACCTTATAGCTAACCCTAGGTTAGAACTATAGAGCCTTTATAATAGTAATATAGTAATTAACTAAGCTACTTAGGCTTAAATAATCCTTACTTATACTCTAGGAAAATATTACTATACTTCTTTAATAATACTAGCTATATTTAGCTAGTAGTATACCTTTTCTTATAATAAATACTAATTATAAGGCCTTAGTAGCCCTAGTATATAAATATTATAGTAATATATAGGTTTTCCCCCCTATACTAGGGTTTTTTCTATATAGTTTAAGTAGCTAAGGTACTAGATATT
>SRPZ01000508.1:0-12186 GCA_018360255.1 Claviceps maximensis
TATACTTAATAGGTATTTTAGTAGGTTTTTAGTAGCATTTAGGTGCTCTAAATATAGGCTTATAAGTGCTATTAATAGCTACTATAGTATAAAAGCAATATTAAGTCTAGTAAGTAATATTAGGTATATTATAGTGCTAATAATACTTTAATATTCCTTAATTTACTTAGCTTTTAATTTCTTAATAAGCTATATTTTTAGGCATTTAAGCTATATAGAAATTCTAATAGATTTATAATTATTTAGCTTAAACTAAGATAATACCTCTTAAATATATTGCTTTTAATATATTTTAAGAATTAGATTCTTTTAATTTTTTATAATTTAAATCCCTAAGAAAAATTCTATAGAGCCCCTATTTTTATAGAATAGGCTTTATATAAATATTATTTTAGCTTATTCATATATACTAAATCTTTTTCTATTAGTAAATAGTTATTAATATAACTTATAATAAAAGTCTTTATAGCTAGATTTTAAAATATAGCTAGGTTAGAGATTAGGGAGGAAAATCTAAGATTTTTTAATATAATTATTAAGGTTTATTACCACTCCCTAAAGCTTTATTTTAGGCTATAAAGTAACTTTAATAGAATTATTATCTAATTTTTAAAAGCTTTATAACTATATTTTTTAGCTAAATTATTTAGCTATAGATTTTATTCTATAAATTCTATAAATCCCTTAGGAATTTATATATAAATAAGCTCTTTTAGTATACTATTAAAAAAAGTATTTATAAAGTTTACTTACTTTATCTTTAAATTTTCCTCTATAGCTATTCTAAGTAAAATTTACTAACTAAATAAAATACTAATAGTAGTAAAGGTATTTATATAATTTAAGCCTTTTATTTATATAAATTCCTTAACTATTAGCTAAACTTTATATTTTTAAGAATTATTTTCTTTATTCTTTTTAAGTTTTAATATAAGCTTATTTCTAAGTATTTTATAGCCTTTAAATATAGTATTTATATCTATAAATTTAAAAGTACTTACCTTTAGAAATTACTTAAATTTACTAAAAATAGCCTTAATTTAGTATTTTCTTTTTAAACTAGAATTTACTTACTTCTAGGTTTTAGGTTTAGAGTAATTAGCTAGTTTTTCTTTAGCTTTTTACTAAGCCTTATAATAGATTTCTTTTACTAAAGCTACTAAATTAATATCTATAAAATCTAGATTTTCCTTAATTTTTTAGTAGATTTTTAGCTATAGTATCTATATTAACTTCTTTAGCTAATATTAGCTCCTTAAAACCTAGAAATTAACTAGTCTTTATATTAACTATTTAATTATAAGCTATAGAGTAATCTTTATTAAGAAAACTAATATCTAATAAATTTTAGTTACTTTTTCCCTCTAAGAAATTACTTTCTATAGAGAGTTTTAAGGGGTTTTTATAAGAAAATTTATCCCCCTTTAGAGACTTATTTCTTATAAAATACCTAAAAAGGCCTAGATTTATAGGGCCTATAGGTTTTATAATTTTTATAAAGCTAGTCTTAATTACTAGTCTTTTAGAAAGAATATATACTAAAAAAGTTTTAAACCCTAGTATAGCTAGTAGTTTTCTAAGTATTATTTTAAGGGCTAGCTTATAAGCTTTAGGTCTCTTTATTAATAAAATTAGGACTTTATAATATAAGCTAATAGCTCTTAAAGCACTAAAATTAGGCTTTAATACCTAATTTTCTAAATTAAAGGTAAGTAACTATACTAAGCTTTATAGCTTAGTAGAATTTATAGTTAAATTAATTAAATTAATAATAGTAAAAATAATAAAATTCTATAAAAATAGGGATAAACCTAACTACTATAGAGTAGCCTATAGTTTATTAAGAATAACTTAAATAAAATACTTTACTAAGCTATTTTACTTATAAATATAAAGAGAAAAAGTAGTAAATTTTATTCCCTTTTTAGCTAATTATTTCTAGCTTTAAGAATTAATCTCTCTACCCTTATTAAAATAAATATATTTAGAATAGGTACTAAAATTAGATTTTAGTAATCTAAAAAATTCTTTTATTATAGAAAATATAGTATTATTCTCTTTATTAAGCATTAAAAAACACTATTTATATTAAGTTTTTCTATTTACTAAAATAAGGTATATAGAGTATTTATTATAAGGTATAGGGCTTATTTTTACTATATTTCTCTTTAGTTTATTTAGAGCCTTAAAAGGGTCTATAATTAGATTTTTAAAGGGTTTTCTAACTACCTTTATTTAATTATAAGCTAGGTAGTTAAAGTTCTTATCTTTAACCTTAAATAAATTAGGTATTTCTTTAGTTATTAAGAAGGTCTTTTTAAGTAAAGAGAGCTTAATATATTCTAATTTAATATATTAAATTCTAGCTAATTTAAGTAACTTTTAGTACTTTTTTAAGCCTAAATCTATAGATTTATTACTTAAAAGCTTAGGGCCTTTTATAAGATTACCTATAAGTTTAAAGCCTTATAGAATTATAGGGCTTTCTTTCTTAGCTTCTTATTAGGTTACTTAAGAACTATAGGCCTTTTAGGGAGCTATTAATACCTTTTTTATAAAAGGTATTAATTTTTTAGTAGCTAATTTAGTAGCTAAGCTATTTAAAGCTTTTATAATAAGTTTTTTAGTATTATATAGCTTATAATTAGCTAAATTACTACTAATTTTAGTAGGCTTTTTAGCTATAAGAGGTACCTAGCTAAAGGCTATTAGTATTTAGAAAGAAGGGGCTAAATTAAATTTTAGGCTCTTAGAGTTACTAAAATCCTCTATAATTTCTTTTACTTTACTAACTTAAATTAGCTCTTATAAAGAAAGCTATATCTCTATAGAGTAGGAGAATCTACTTTATATTTAGTAGCTAAAATAGCCTAAAAAATAGTAACTATTATTAATTTAATTTAGGTATAATTTAGGGATTTCTTACTTTTTTACTTCTAAAAAAAAGCTATTTCTTCTTATATTTAGAAGGGTAATATAGAACTTATTAGCTAAAAATAGAGTATTTTTATTAATATAATCCCTAGAAATATAGTACTTTAAGCTACTAATTATATTTATATTAAGCCCTAGGAAATATAGAGCATTCTTTTAGGTAAAAGGCCTATATTTATTTAGATTTTATTAATATAAAACTAGAAATTTAGTATTTCTATAGCCTTTAAGGTATATAGGTCCCCTACTAATAAAGATAGATTTAAATTCTCCTTTTTTAAGGTATATAGCTTATAAAATTATTCTTAGAGTTTACTAAATATATAGTAAAACCTATATTATAAAGTAAGGTATTTTTTATAACTTTATAGCTAAAATTAAAGGCCTTAGAAGATATTTTATCTTTAGGCTTAGATTTAGTACTAGAATTAAAAGAATTCTTATCTTTACTAGTACTAGAACTATTATTATAGGGTTTTATAATATTACTAGCTAAATTAAAATTTCTTAGTATAAAAGCCCTTTTTTAAAACTTATTTTCCTTTTTAAGTAATTTTTTCTTTTAAGGCTTACCTTTTTTCTTATAAAAATTAGGCTTAAAGAAATTAAAATTATTCTTATTTTCTTTAAAATTATTCTTTTTATTCTTTTTAAAATAGAAATTCTTATTTTCTTTAGAATTCTTATTTACTAAATTTTTAATAATAATAGCTTTATAATTTAGAGCTTTTATTACTATAAAACTCTTATTTTTTTATTTTTTTAATAAATTTACTATAAAGAATTATAGATTTAATACCTCTATAAAGGCTTTTAAAGCTTTATTAGTTCTTATAAAAAAATATTATTTTTTAACCTACTAAGAAAAAGTTAACTTTAGTGCTTATAAATACTAATTTACTTAGTTAATCTTTACTATTAAAATATTAGAAATAGCTAGTTTAGTAAGTAAATTATTAAATACTATATTAAAAGCCTTTAAGGTACTTTTATAATTTTAGAAGTTTAAAGTATAGAACTAAGAGTATAGAAAGCCTCTTTATATCTTAGTACTTTAAAAATACTACCTTATAAGTAAATTATAGGCTTTTAAGGGAATTCTTTACTAAATTATAGTATTTTATAGCCCTTTTATATAGCTATCTCTTAATAATGTAAGAATTATAGCTTAATTTAAATTACTAAAATTATTACTAATTTTAGGATTTTCTAGGAATTAAGGTATTTCTAGAGCTCTAAATTAAATAAATAAAGCTTATTTCTATTAATTAAAGTTCTCTAGCCCCTTTAACTTAATAGCTTTTAAAAAGCTATAAGCTTTTTAATAATAATAGCTTTATAATTTAGAGCTTTTATTACTATAAAACTCTTATTTTTTTATTTTTTTAATAAATTTACTATAAAGAATTATAGATTTAATACCTCTATAAAGGCTTTTAAAGCTTTATTAGTTCTTATAAAAAAATATTATTTTTTAACCTACTAAGAAAAAGTTAACTTTAGTGCTTATAAATACTAATTTACTTAGTTAATCTTTACTATTAAAATATTAGAAATAGCTAGTTTAGTAAGTAAATTATTAAATACTATATTAAAAGCCTTTAAGGTACTTTTATAATTTTAGAAGTTTAAAGTATAGAACTAAGAGTATAGAAAGCCTCTTTATATCTTAGTACTTTAAAAATACTACCTTATAAGTAAATTATAGGCTTTTAAGGGAATTCTTTACTAAATTATAGTATTTTATAGCCCTTTTATATAGCTATCTCTTAATAATGTAAGAATTATAGCTTAATTTAAATTACTAAAATTATTACTAATTTTAGGATTTTCTAGGAATTAAGGTATTTCTAGAGCTCTAAATTAAATAAATAAAGCTTATTTCTATTAATTAAAGTTCTCTAGCCCCTTTAACTTAATAGCTTTTAAAAAGCTATAAGCTTTTTTATTAAAGTCTTTAATAATAAAGGTATTAAAAGAATTTAATAAAAAAAAGCCCTTTAAAGTAGGTTAATTACCTACTATAATAGGCTTTAGAATTTGCTTTTTAGCTAGCTTTAGGGCTAATTTTTATAAATTTATAGTAATAGTAAAAGCTTATAGCTACTATATAATAGTATTAATTATATTATTTTAGCTAGTAATTTATTAGGTTTTATAATTAACCTAGGTTAACTCTAAGTTCTATATAATACTCTAGCCTAATTATTATTAAATATTTATTATAGCTAATTTATAGTAAATAAATTACTAATAAATTAAGAAATTTAGTAAATTTACTTATAAAGTATATAGTTTATAAGTCTTTATAGTAAAAATATAATTTTTTACTATATTATAAAATATATTATTATTATTATTATTATACTCTAGATAGGCTACTAACTAGCCTAATGTCTAGTACCTTAGCTACTTAAACTATATAGAAAAAACCCTAGTATAGGGGGGAAAACCTATATATTACTATAGTATCTATATACTAGGGCTACTAAGGCTCTATAGTTAGTATTAATTATAAAAAAAAGGTACGCTACTAGCTATATATAGCTAGTATTATTAAAGAAGTATAGTAATATTTTCCTAGAGTATAAGTAAGGATTATCTAGGCCTAAGTAGCTTAGTTAGTTACTATATTACTATTATAAAGGCCCTATAGTCCTAACTAAGGGCGGGTTATAAGGTCTAGCTATAGTAACTATTATAATAGCTATATAAACTATTAATAGCTACTTAGTAGTTATATAAAGGGGGGGGGGGGGAAAGTATTATAAAAAGATTATTTTCCCTTAGTAAGAACTTCTTTTCTTTTTTCTTTCTTATAACCTTTTTATAAATATAAGTATACCTTTAATTCCCTCCTTACTATATTACTATATTAGCTTTAGTTTAATAATATACTAAAAAATAAATAAAAAATTATAATACCTTAAAAATTACTATAAAGAATAAATAAGTCTTAAGTTAATAAAAAAGGTATAAGTATTACTTTTATACTAATTTAGTACTACTACTAATTTATTAATAGCCTAGTTCTATATATATCTAGCTATATACTCCCTATTTTATCTATACTAAGGATATATATAAATTATACTATAATACTTAAGGTAAGGAGCCTAGTATAAACCTACTTTAGTTTTACTACTAACTAATATAAGTATTAGGGGTTTTTATTATAAGTATACTATAATAAAAAAGCTATATTATAAAATAAGTTAAGTCTAAGCTAGTGCTACTATATTAGCTAATTAGTATATAGCTATATAATTTATTTACTTACTAAAATAAAGTAAAAAATATTCTTAACTACTAAAATTATAAAGCTATAGAGAAGGATATTAATATAAGTATAATATAGAACTAAGTTAGTATTAGTATAGTATTAATTTAAAGTAGGAGACTATATATAATACTACTTAGAAAGTAGTAAAGTATAGAATTAATAAAACCCCTAGTATAATTAAAAAAGTAGGTATATTATTATAAATTTATAGTAGTAGTAATGTAGAGATATTAGCTATTTAAACTAAGATATTACTATAGCTTATATATATTATAAATACCCTAAAGAAGAATAACTATATTTTATAGATTACCTATAGTATTACTATAGTATTAATATAAAATACTAGTAGTAGTATAATTTATAAGTAGTAAAGAGTAAAAGAACTTAATAATAATAATATTAATAAAGAGATAAGAGCTAAGTTAAAGGAAGTAAAGTAAATAATAAAGTAATAGTAGTATTACTATAGCTATAATATAAAGCTATAAGTTTATAGTTTTATTTTTATTATAATAAATTAATTACCCTTAGTGCTTACTTATTATCTATATAACTATTATAACCCTATACTAGTGCTAATATAGCTACTATTCTTATATCCTTTATAATTATTTCTATAATATTCTCTATTTATTTAGTTTTTAGTATATAAGCTAGTAAAAACTACTAAAGGTAGCTAGTCTTAAGGAACTACTTTATAAAAGCTACTATAGTTTATTTAGAATTAAGCGCTATATAGATATTATAGTAGTTCTAAAGTAGGGATAGGCTTACTATAATAAAATAAAGGTAATTATACTTATTATATTTAAGAATAATATAGTAAAGGTCTTTATTATTAGCTTAATACTAGCACTATAGTAAGTCTACCCTAGGGATATTATAATAGTAAAGGTAGAAATTTAAGTTAATATACTTAGTATATAACTAAGTAAGAGTAAAGGACTTATATTTACTTAAGCCTATATAAAGTTTAATAATCTTAGCTATAGTAGTAAAATTTAGCTTATACTTAGCTACTATATAATTATAGTAATTATAATATATATATACCTTAGTCCTATTTCTATACTATTTATCTTTTTATTTTAAGGCTAAAGCTTATATAGGTAATTATTTATTTAGGGATTTAGGGGGTTAGTTTAGAAATAGTATATAATTAGGGTAGTTATTATACTAAGGTAGGTATCTATAGTAGCTATATAAGCACTAGTAAAGGTAAGCTACTATTACTATATAAATACTATAAATTCTCTTTATTATTCTATTTAACTTAATTCTTTTATAAAAGGTAAGTAAATAAAAATTAAGGTATAGGTTAATAGGGGCTATAGCTACTTTAGTCTTAAGTAGGGTTTATAATATAGTCTTAAAAGTACTAATAATAATATAGAGACTTTTTAATTATTTTATAATAAATACCTTAGTAATACTATATACCTACCCTTTAAGGGCTATAGGGATATAGTATAATTCTATACTATATATAATAATAGTCTAAGTAATTTATATATAGAGAAGCCTAGAATTCTAAAGAGAGTAACTCTATATTAATATTATTAATACTATAAAAGTAAGGCATTATTACCTTAGCTTTAACTTAACCTACTTTTAGTATACTTATTAGTATAGCTTATAATAAACCTAGACCTTAAGGAAGTATATAAACTAAACTAGCTATATTATAGTAGTACTAAGTTAGACTAGAGTTATAATAGCTATATACTATTTTATAAAGTATATTAGCTTACTTTTCTAGGGGTAGAACTTAAGACCTAACTTTTAGGACTATTTTTAGTAAATACTCTATACTACCTTAAGTTATTATTATATCTCTTTTACTATATAGCTATATATAAGTATATTAATATTATTAGAGAATCTAAAAATAAGTATAAAGTATACTATAATAAGCTTTTTATATAATAATATAATATATAAAAGAAAGAGAATAGGGGATATAGGTTATCTTTATAGAATCTCTATAGTAATAAGTAAGGCCTTTATTATTTAATTATTAAAAAAAAGATATATTATATAATTAGTAGTAAAGGTATAAATTTACACTATTATTTAGGTAAATATACTAGCTTTAAGTATAATATAGATAAGTTATTAGTAATAAACTATATTAAAAGTAGCTAATATATCTAGCTAAAGTAGTAAAGTAATACTACTATAGTACTATACTATATATATAGCCTTTATAAGTATACTAAGTATAACATTAGTAAAATAATTTACTTAGTTATTTATTTATATATTTAGTAATATATTCCTCTCTTTAGCTATACTAATAAGCTATACTATTACTACTATTTTAAGCACTTTTCTAACTATATTAAGGAAAGAAATAAGCTATTATACTCTTATATATTACTATTTTTTTAGAGTTCTATTTAGTTTATAAAGGATAACTACCTTATCTTACTAAAATAGGCTTAGGTAATAATTAGTATAGTAATATATATTAAGAAGGTAAGTAAGGGTATTAGCTAGGGGTTTACTATAGGCTTTAAGAAATTTAGTAAAAAGTTTATTAAAGCTTAATACCTTTTAGCTAAAGAGGCCCTTAATAATACTTTAGATTTTATTAGTATTAAAATAATTCTTTAGTAAAAATACTATAGTATTAAGCTAGTAGAAGGTATTATTTAAAATATTATTAGTTTAGGCCTAAAATAATAAAAAGAAGTATTTTACTAAGGTAGCTACTTTATTAGTATAGCTATAGCTTATAATTATAATAAGGCCTTTTTCTTTAAAAAGAGGTAAAATATACTACTATTTTAGTAATAATTTACTATAAAGCTAAGCTTAGTATTTAAGTTTTTAAAGGTTACTATATTTAGTTATTATAGTATTAAGAGTAGCTTACTATATACTTTAGTGTTTATTATAAATAACTTAGGCTTAGGTCTTCTCTACCTTAGTAATAATATACTAGTTCTTATTTATATAAAATACTTACTATTAGTACTATACTTTTTTTATATTAAAAACTACTTTTTTTATATATTAATTTTACTATAGGTTTTACTTAAAGCTACCTTTAGGTTACCTTAGTACTATAAGCTTTATAGTAATATAAAGTTTACTTATAAGCTATACTATATAATTCTTAATTTTACTTAAAGTACTTAAAGGGATATAAATAGTATTTAGTTAGAATTAGTTTATAGCCTTAATAGTAATAAGCTAGTTCTTTATAAATAACTAATTAAAGTAGGCTATATAGTTAGGCCTAAAGTGCTTACTAAAGCTAATATAAATTAGCTATAGTATATAGTTTAACTCTATAATAAAAAAGCTACTTAAGAACTTAATAGGTATATTTATAATTACCTATATATAGTTAATTATACTACTTTTATAGCTTTATAAATACTAAGTAATTTTACTTTAAAAAGTAATAATACTAAGCTACTACTACTTTACTATTATAAATAATAAATTACTTTCTATTAAAGTATATTTATACTAATTCTATAGTAAATAGTATTAATTAAAGTCCTTAATAAAAATGCTATTTTTCTATATTAGTGCTATTATAAACTTAATAAGGGGTATTATTTAGTTAGGTTTATATAAGGGAGAGTAAATAGAGTATATATTAAATTTAGTAATACTTACTATATACTAGTTAGTGCTAGACTAGGTAAACTATAATATAGGTCTATATTAATAGTTAATATATATAGCTATATAGCTACCTTATATTATAAATTAAAATTTACTAAAACTAAGGTTAGAAAGCTAGCCTCTAAGGAGGCTAGGCTTCTAAATTACTATTATATTAATTTTAAGCTAGGATTTTAATGCTATATATATAAAATAGGTTTTCTACTATATATTTTAGTATATAACCTTAATTATATATATTAAATAGTTTATTAAGTTAGGCTTAGTATATTTAATTTTAAGGTAAGGGTAGTATAATAACTAAGGTATACCTTTATAGCTTTATAGAAATATTATATAGATTTTAGTTAGGAGTTTAGGAGTTAGTTTTAGAGGTAGCTAATATACTTCTATAATAAGGCCTTTTTAAATAATATATTACTAGCTTTATATTTATAATTATAGCTATAGCTACTTATATTATACTATTTATTTATTTTAAGAAAGAAAGGGGTAATAAATACCTAAGGCTAGCTTAAGTATATAGCTTTTATATAATTTTACTAGTTATTAATAATACTATAGCTTCTTAACTAGGCTAGGTATAACCCTAAGTAGTTAATATAGTATTTCTATACTAAGCCTATAAGGGCTAAGTATAAGGATTCCCTATTTTTATAGTATTTAGCTATATAGTAACTATAGTGTAGTACTATATTATAGTATAAAGCTATATAGCTAAACTTAAAGTATTTATAGTACTAATAGAGGTAAAGAGCATTATTATATAGCTTAGCTTTAAATATCTTAGCCTTATAAATAATACTAGTATAGTATAGCTTATTAGCTATATTAACTCTATTAATACTAATAATTAGAAATACTTAAGTAAAGGTACTATAGGGCTTTTATACTATAACCTTTATAAAGCTAATACTATTAGCTATAATAATATTTTAAAGAATAGCTTTAGTAGCTTAGTTTTATATATAGTAAATAGAGAAGCTTTTAATAATAATATTAAAGATATAGTAATTTAGTATTACTTTTAGCCTAAAGGTAGCCTAAATTTAGGTAGTATCTTTAATATAAGGTTTAGCTATATTTTAAAAGGTAATTATAGTATTATTACTATAGAGGTACTTTATAGCTATAGTAGTATTAAATTCTATAGCTTAGTTAATAATATTAATAATTTCTTTAAGGGAGTAGCTTTAGGCTACTTTTATAATAGTATTATCTCTAACTATAGTTTTATAATAAACTTTAGATAGTATTATTATAGTAATAATATAACTAAAGGTAAGAGTTATAAAGATAGTTTCTCTAGCTATAATAGTAGCCTAGCTTAGTGCTAAGCTATTACTAGTAAAGAGTGCTTTTTTAATAATATACTTAACTATTTCTTTAAGGTTTTTTATAGTAATTAATTTATTAAGTAATAGTTAAAGAGAAAGTAAAAGGGAAAATAAAAGTATTAAGATATTATATTAGCTATATATTTTAGCTATATTATTTATATAAAAAATAACCTACTATACTTTCTTTAATATAGTATTTAAAACTAATTTAGCTAATTTTTTATATTTAGTTTATAGGTAGTTTAAAACTTTATTATATACTATATATAGTATAGATTTAATATAGCTATTTATTATAAAGCCTTCTTAGCTAGTAAGTAGGTAGTGTATACTTTATATAAAGCTATACTTACTAGTATTAATATTTATTAGTATTACTATATTTACTATACCTATACTCTAGCTATAATATACTATTAAAGTATAAAGTAAATAAATATAATAATTATTTTTCTATAACTTTTAAGTAATTCTAAGTTAATTCTACGTTACTATAGCGGTGTAGGCGAATTCGCGAAAAGTTTCTAGGAAAGTTATATATATATTATAAAATATAGGAATTTTCTATAATTTCCTTTTATTTTTTTATAAAAAGGAAAACTTCTAAATTCTTTAATTTATAATATAGTGCACTATAAAGTAAAGAGTATAAACTATAAATTCTTTTTTTATAGAGAGAGAAAGCCTTTATTTATAATTTTTCTTATTTTATAGAAAGAAAAACTTCTTTTCTTATAACTTTTAGAATATTTAGTATAAATGAAAATTTATAGTAATATATATAAAATTTAGTTAATTTTTCTAATACTAAAAGATCTTTTCTAGGCTTATAATTTATTAAAAATTAGGGATTATAAATAGTAATTTACTTCTAAGAGTAATAGGCTTAGAAGTAGTAGGTTTACTATTATTTCTATATACCCTATACTTAGCTTTACTAAGATATATATATAGTAGCTATAGTTACTTACTAGCTATAAATCT
>SRPZ01000509.1:0-12174 GCA_018360255.1 Claviceps maximensis
GTATTAGCTTCTATAAAGTAGTAGCTTACTATATTCCTACTATTAAAATCCTAGCTACTTTAGTATTTAGTATAATTCTATAAAAAATATTACTAAAATATTAATTTTTTATAATAAAATAATTTATTTTAGGAGATTCTACTTATAGTATAGGGTTAGTACTAAATTTCTTATAGTTAGCTATATTATTCTTAAGTATTTATAAAAGAGATTTTACCTAAGAAGGTAATAATTTCTTATAGAAATTTACTTAATTAAATAGTCTTAGTAGATTTAATAGTAATTAAGTAAAAAATTATATATATATTAGCTTAGGGGCTAAGTTATTATTTAAAGCTTCTATAATAAAGGTATTAGCTACCTTCTAAGCTAGGTAGTTATTATTAATAGCATTAGAGGCCTTAGGTTCTCCCTTAAATTTAAGTAAAAATACATTAAATCTATATTTAAAGGGTATACCCTTATAGTTCTTACTTTATTACTATAAGTTTCTAGCTTTTTATTACTCTTACTTTATATAAGATATTAACTAATATTCTTTCTTATAGTATATAAAGTACTTATAGAAAAAGCATATTTTTTATTATATTTAGCTACTTAGGCGCTAATTAAATAATTACTTATAGCATTAATTTATAAATATTATCTTATTTATTACTTCCTTTAGTTATTATATAGAAGCTATATACTAAGATATTATAATTAATTCCTTAGTATAAAGATACTTTTAAAGGTCTTTAATAACTCCTTTATAAGTTAGAGTAAGGTTAAATACTATAAGTTTATATTTTAGTATACTACTAATAGTAATAATTAGTTATTACTAAAGTTTAATATTTACTATAGAAGCTATAAAGATTTTATAATAAATTTAGTAAAGCTAGTTAAGTATTAAGTTAAGGCATTAAAGCTTAGTTTTCTTAGGGTTCTTAGTAATTATTTTTTAAAGAGAAATACTATTCTATTTAATATAATAAAACTACTAATTACTCTTAGTTTTAAAGTAGGTTCTAATAGTATTAGTAAGTTCTCTAATTATTAGCTCTTTTTTAGTAAGTTTATTAAGATAATAAGTAAGAGCATTCTTTTTTAATATAATTAGAAATGCTCTTATCTATAGTATCTTTAAAATATTATTTTATATATATTAGTCTTTAAAGATATTTATCTTTAAAATAATAAAGTTATATAGTTTTCCACTATATTTCTTATTAACTATATAGCTTTTATTAATTTCTCTAAGAATATAATGTATTTAGTTATTAGTTATTACTATTATTATTATTATTAGTAGTAATAACTTAGTTTTCTATATATTTTACTATTAATAAATTAGCAGTGTAATTAACTTATTTTCCTTTAGTATTTACTAATTAATTAATTAGATACTATAGATTAGGCTTAATAGTTATAGGGCTATAGGAATTATAGGTTTTAGTTAATAGTAAGTAGCTTAACTAAGGAACTAGGTCTTAATTTGCTCTTTATTAGCCTTAATAAGTTTAGTAAGTATAGTAGCTATATAGAGGCTATAGGTAATCCTAATAAGTATATTATTTTTAATAAGGAAGTCTTAGAAATCCTTTCTTAAGAGGGTATAAATCTTACTAAAGTCTTTAGTAGTTTATTCTTTAAAGTCTTTATAGAATATATTATATAACTTTAGACCTTTCTATTTAAATATACTATAGTAATTAAATATATATACTATTTAATTAGTAATATATTATAGATTATCTTATTAGCTTAGGTTATTTTCTATATATTTTTCCTATTCTAATATAAGATTTCTTAAGTATTTTTAAAGAATTAAGGGAAGGGACTTTAGTAAGATTTATACTTATAGTACTTATAATAAAGTAGTATTAATACTACTTTAATAGAGATTTCTAGTTATATCTTAGAAGTCCTTATTACTTCTATAGTATAATATCTTAGTAATTAGATATTCTATAGGGTTTTAATAGGCTTTAGTTAAGATATTATATTCTAGTTTAGTAATCCCTATATAAGCTTTAGTATAATAAAGAGTTAGTTAGTTAAATAAATAATAGTTTTTCTATAGATAATAGTGTAAATTATAATAGAATTATCTTAGAATCTTCTAACTAGGAAAATAGAATTAAATATATTAATATTTTTTAGAAGCCTTAAAGCTAGTTAGTATAATAACTTTTTAATAGGTTATTTAGTAAGAATTACTCCTTTTAGTATAAAATTTCCCTATTTAGTATAGATAGAAATTTGCCTCTTTTTATAAATTCCTTATAAATCTATAGAATAATGTATTTAAAGGATAGATATAACCTACTAATTAGTATTAGTATTCCTAAGGATTTACTAAATATTTATTAATAGGAATATATAGTCTTTATATATAAGATCTAGATTACTAAGTAGGGCTATAATTATTATAAAAGGGTTTAATTTCTATAATAATCTATAGTATCTAATAAGGCTTTTTATAGCTATAGAAGGCCTTATAAAATGCTATTAGAAATACCGCTTAAGGTAGTAAAAACTCTGCATTCTAATTAACTAATTAGATATGCTGGATTCCTAGGTCGCCCCGCGGTGGAATCCGGTCATTCCCGGTGGTTCCGGGCATTGTCAGTCAGCCCGGATTGTGCAGCGATTCCAACATTAATAAAGGTAATCTTAAATAGTATTAATAGTATAGTACTTAAGGGAAACTATAGCTTTTTTAGTGTTTTTCTAGGCTAAGGTATAATATAAAGTAATATAAAAAATAATAGTAAGCTACCTATTTTTTATAATAATATTTACTTATTTATCTTTAATAAAGGCTCTAATTAAGGCATAACTAAGTTCTATATAATTTTTTATATAATTAGTAAAAAAAGCAATATTTTATTAAAAGGTAAGGGCTTACCTTCTTACTACTAAAACTATGTTGCACACCGCAGACCTCCTTAGGTCTTCCTTATTAGTGCGGTGCCCTATATCTAGCCTTATATCTTAGGCATCCCGCTAGAGATCCCCACTATATATATTTTAGGTAGTAGGAGCATCTATTATTAGATAGCAAATATATTATGCACTATTACTAGATATAATAGGTTATAAGCCCTCTATATTCCGGATTTTTTAACGTTTAATGTTATTATTTTTTGTTTTATTGTATTTTATTATAGTATTATACCTTTTTTATTAATAGAAAGCTAAATTTAGCCTATTATATTCTTTTTATAGATTTTATTCTATAAATTTACCCCTTTTCTTATAAGCTATTAAGCTATAAAAATTTTTTTAATATTATAATAAAGCTCTTTATTAGCTTTAGTTAATTTAGTTATTGCTAAAAAAGGTATATAAGCTGCTTTTACTAGTGAATTTAAACTATAGCCCTTTTATTATAGTATAGAAATTAATAATTATTAGTTAATGCCCTTAACACTATAGGGGCATATATTATAAGACTTTATTATAAAGTCTTACTAAAAAAGGGGCCCTTACTATAACCTCCTAATTACTAGCTAGGACTACTATTTTATATAAGTTAGAACTGCCTAGGCACTAGTTTAACTAGTAAGATATTATAGATTATTAGGTATAATAATAGAAGGTAAAGCTATACCTACTAACTAGGCTAAGATATAATAGGGTAAAACTTTATAATTTTCTCCCTTTATTATTAAAGTATAGGAGATGCCTATAAGAAACCTACTAATCTTTAACTTTAAAATCTCTATATAGGTATAGGCTATATAGTAATTTAATAAAATAATAAGCTACTTATACTAACTTACTATACTACTAAATTAATAATTCTTTAGTATTAAATACTAAGTTATAAGGACTTATAGTAACTAGCCTTATAATACTTTATGCTCTATATATTTAATGCTTCTAAATTAAAGCTATTATAGCTAATAGTATAATGCTACTAGTGCTTAAAGAGGTATATTAGAGTTAGGATATAAACCTAACTATAAGCCTAAAGGATATAATTCTAAAGGTTATATAAATTACCCCTTTAAAGGGTTCTAAGAATTTTAAGAAATAGGAAATCTTAATTAAGATATATATATATATTCTTAGCCTAACTAGCTACTTTAATAGCATAATTACTTAGTTATAACAGACTAATTAGAAGTATGCCTTATTAATACATTTAATATAGCAAACCCTATCTATATATATATAGAAAAACATCCTTAGGGTGGGATAGGATTACTAGGGCTATATAACGGACCTAATATAGCTTATTTGTAATAATTATAGCTTCTAAGCTAATGTTGCTATTATTAAGCTTTTAGATATATTTTTTTAATTAAGGCAGGCAGATTTCTTAATAATAAGGGCCTAGCTTAATTATTATTAGAATATTTAGTAAAAAGTTAATAATATTATAATTTTACCTAATATTATATAAGTAGCTTAGACGCTTTATATTATTAAGGGCTCTATACTTAATATATATAATATATAGAAGATCTAGGGCTATAGCTTTAATAGATTAAAGAAAGATAAGATATTAAAATATCTTACTTATAAGTCTAATAAGCCTATAGCAGAGTAGAAGTCTAACTTTACTATAAAAAAAACTATAGAGACTAAAATAATAATAGAATGTAGATATATACTTTATTTTAGTAGAAAGGTATATAAGCTAGACTAGTGCTAGAAGCTATATTCTAAGAAGATACCTAATTATATTTAGGAGTTATAGAAGAAGCCTTAAGAATCTAAGCCTAAGAGTATAGCTTTAGCTAATATTATATAAGCTAGGAATACCTTTAGTAATATAACTATAAGTGCTAACACTGCTTTTATAGTAGCTACTAACCCTAATTAACTTAAGCAATTTAATTATATACTTAATATAGGTTATAGTAACTATATATTTAATTTAATAAAGTAGTTTACTTATCTTAATATTAATATAGAAGTTAGACTAATAATTGCTAGTAATAGTTAGCTACTTATAATAAAAGGTATTAGAATAGTAAAAATACCTATAGTAGGGGGCTATCTTAAGCTACTAAATATATAGCTTACCCCTAAAGCTAAAGTTAATATAATTTCCCCTAGCCTTCTTTAGAAAGCTAGGATTATTATTAATAGGTCTTTAAACTATTTAATTATAAAGTCCTCTTATTAGTAAGTAGCTTCTTTCTATTAGGCCTTTAATATAGTAGTCCTAAATTTATATAAGAAAAAGCCTTACTTTAACTTTATAGTGTTGCCTATAAAGGCTATTATAAAGAACATAGAATATAGCCTTTTATATAAGAGACTTAGGCACGCTAGGAAGGATAGAATCCTCTATATATATAAAGATACTAGTATATTAATTAATTTAGTCTCTCTTTATAATTTTTACTATAAAGCTTACTATTTAGTAAAAGCTAATTAAATAATTTATTATAAGCCTTAAACTAATGCTTAATCTTTCCTTTTCTATATTTTTTAGAATTATATTATTTATAAACTTAAAGGGTTTAGTAGAAAGAACTACACTTTATATATAATTAATATATATACTTAGTTTTACTAAGTAATTCTAACTATTAGTTATAAGAATTTATAGAAAGCTATAGAGGTTTAGTAGACTACTATTAAAAATATAAGCAGTAGCTTTATTATTAAGTGCTTCTATATTAATAATACTACTAAATTCTTAGGTAAAAAGTTCGCTAGTTACTACTATAAGAAAGGCATTATTTTTTATACTAGAGCCCCTTACATTCTAGCCTATTAAGGCATTATTAAAAGAGCTAGCAGAACCCTTATAAATATAGCTTACGCTTCTATAATTAGTGCTAAGCTTCCTAACCTTTTATAGCTATATACTATAAAGCATACTATAAAAATCATAAATCTATTACTAGCAAATAGTATTAGTAGTAAATTACTATAATAGGCATTATTTAATAAGATTAGCTTAAATAATAAGGTATCTATTTAAGATCTCTAAACCTAGGGATATATTGCCTATATATAAATTCCTAAAGAAAGGCATATATATGCTATAAAAATAGCCCCTTAAGCTAAAAAGGGCTGCCTTATAGGCATAGAAGGCTTAAAATATTATCTTTTTAAAGTTTAGCTTCCTAATAAAAATTACATTATAAGAGCTTATAATATTAGATTTTAGGAAGCATTTAATTATATTAATTATAATAAGGAAGACATTAAATTTATTACTAAACTTATTAATTTAGCCTTTATAGAAAAAGGTAGAAAAATTATTACTTTACTAATAAGTAGCGCCTCTAAAGGCATGCCTTTAAATATAAACTAATAGCTAGAGGCTATAACTAACTTAATTAAGTTAGTACCTAATAATAAAGAGGTAGTATTACTACTAGAATTATATCCTTTATTTAATTAACCTCTCCTAAAGTTAACTACCCCTTTAGGAGAACCCCTAAATAATAGCTTTTTTTATAAGCCTTCTATATAGATATTAAAGAACCTACTAAAATTATATAATCTAGTGTAGAATATTATATTTAGGTTTAAGACTCTTATTATAAAGCCTTTAAAGGATTAAAAACAACTCTTTAACCTAAAACTATAACTATATATACCTTATAAGGTACCTTTTCTTAAAGATAAAGAAATACCTAATACGCTAGCATTACTAGCTAAGCCTATTAATAACTCTCTTATAACTAAGGAGTCTTTAGAGATTATAGCCTTAAAAGTTAACTTACTACTTTATAATAAGCTACTATAATAAGAATTAAATAATATTAGAAAGGAAAAGGCATAGAAAGCTAATTCTAATACTATTACTAATATTCCTAATAATATTAGGCATAGTACACGCCGCTTAGCGCGCACTAAAGTATATATTAATTATATATATATTATAATATATAGGCAAAAAAGAGCTTTTCCTAAGGGTTAGCCCTTAAACCTTATAGTTAGATACTATAATAAAGATAAATATAAATCTAATAAGGCTATAAGTCCCTTATATTATATAATAATTATTTAAGCTACTAATTTTATAGATATAAAGATCTATATTCCATTAAATTAGTTTAAGGCTAAGAATCTTCTAAATTATTAAATATTTTAGAGACTAGCTAAGCTTAAAGAGCTTAAGAAAATATAGTAGAAAAATAGCTAGGTATTAGTCTTTCTACCTAAAAATGCTATAATTTTTAATAGCTATTAGGTCTATACTATTAAATACCTAATTAATAAAGAGCCTTATCTAAAGGCTTATTAGGTTATTTATAGTAATTAGTATAATAAAGTCTTTAAAGCTAAAGACCTTTATACTATAGTAGCCTATCTAGTTTCTCTCTACATATTTTATATAATAGTTACTATTTTTAATCTTAACTAGTAATAGTATAACGCTATTAATACTTTTCTAAACGCTAAGGTATAAACTAAGGTTTTTATGCACTAGCCTTATAGTTATAATAATAGTATAAAGAGAGTATACTGCCTTAATTACGCGCTTTATAGCCTTCTAATATTACCTCTTTAGTTGCTTAATAATATTATAGCTAAGCTTAAGAAGTATAGCTTTAAAAGACTCTCTAGTAAGTTATATATTTTTACTTATAAAGACTGCGTTTTTTTACTTCTTTACATTAATAATATTATTATAGCTACTCTATTTAATGCTACTATTACTACTATAATTAACCTATTAGAATTATAATATAAGCTTAAGCAGCTAGGTATAGTTTATATATTCCTTAGTATATAATTTTTATAGGATTATAACTACTAGACTATTCTTCTATATTAAGAAAAGTATATAGAGTCTATTCTTAACTAATTCTAGACCTTAAACCTCTTACTAGTGTATATACTATAGCTACTATAGGCGGAAATTCCTATAAATTAAAAGGACTTTATAACTATTAAAAATATTACTAATTAATAATATAAGATTAGGTGCTTTAATTAGCTCTCTATATATATAAGGCCTAATATTATATTTATAGTAAATAAGCTTAGTATAGTAAATTTAGCGCTAAAGCAGATCTATTAGGATCTTTAAAAGCACCTTTAGTAATACCTTTAGGGAATAAAGAATCTTAGCATTATTCTTAGTAGTAAACTTACTATAAGTACTAAAGATAGAATTCTTTACGTTTATAGCTATAGTAATGCCTCTTATAGCAATAACCTTATAATAAGGCATTCCACTACTAGTTATATTATTATACTTAATAGTAATGCTATTCTTTAGTTTTTAAAAAGGCAGACTCTTATAGCTTTAAGCACTATAAAGGCTAAATTTATTAATTTAATGCCTATAGCTCTTTCTATAGTATAGGTTTTATAACTTATTAAAGACTTTAGCTTTAACTAAAGTTACCTACTATTACTATTTATAGATAGCTAAAATACTTAAGTAAATATAATTAATAAAAGGTATTATAGCTATACTTACTATATTAATCTACATTATAAATAGATTACTTAGAGAGTTAAGGATAGCCTTTTTTGCCTTAAATAAATTAGAACTAATTAGATAATTATAGATAGCTTTATAAAGGGTCTTAAATGCAAAAAGTATATTAACTTTATATAGATATTATAAATAATCCTAAAGTTAGCATTTATTATAGGCCTTAATGCCTAATATTCTTTATAGATTATCTAATTAAACATTTTTCTATATGTTTTATATATTATTTTCCCTCTTTATAGTATTAACTATAAATATTAGTTATTTTTTTCTCTCTTAGTATATTTAGAGCATAACCTCCTATAAGCTGCATTTTTTAGATTTTTAATACATTCTTTAAGCCTTATTTTTTAGGCTAGTCTTATATATTCTCTTATACTATTATATAATTAAATATTATATATACTTTATATAGGCTAGTTATTTAGCTATAGGGGTAGTATTGCATACCACAGACCTCCTTAGGTCTTCCTTATTAGTATAGTGCTCTATATCTAGCCTTATATCTTAGGCATCCCGCTAAAGATCCCCACTATATACATTTTAGGTAGCAGGAGCATCCATCGTTAGATAGCGAATACATTATGCACCATTACTAGATGTAACAAACTATAGCTTTTAATATTACTTTATTCTTAAATTATAATAGCTTAAATAATAAGATATTTTTAATTTTATTACTATAGTAAGTACTAATAAGGACTTCTAAGTTAGTAAGACTAATAGTAAGTATAGTTATAAAGCTAGTTACTAAGTAATTATATATTAGTTTATTAACACTAAATATATTAGCTTAGAATTCTTTAATATTATATATTTCTATAAGTATATAGTTCTAATTATTATATTAAGTAAAAACTACCTAGGCTTTTATAATGATAAATAAAAGTAGTTAAATAAGTGCTTTAAAACCTAGTTTAATTATATAATAAATAAGGGTTTCTATATTTTTATTACTATTTTTATAAGAAATAAGCATAGCCTTTTAATTAAGCTTTTTATAAAGATATCTTATTTTTCTAAGTAAGAAAAATCTTTAGATTCCCTTAATTAAGTAGTTTACTAATAAAATAAAGCAATATAATTTATAAATAGATATAGCTATTTATTTAAATAGTTAAAGTAGTATATTTAAAGTATTAGTTTTAAACTATTAGTCTAGAAAGCTAGCTTAAAGAAAGGTTTTAACCTTTTTCTATACTTTATAGTTATTTATATTTTTTAGGGAAAATAGCCTATAAAAAGTAAAAAAGAAATAGCTTAGAGTAAGTATATTAATAAGAAAAGAGTAAAGGTAAAAAATAAAATATAAGCTATTACTAAAAGAGAAAAGGTAGCTAGCTTATTTTTACTACCTAGTATACTATTAGCTAGCTATTTTATAAAAAGCTATATTTAAAGTATAGAATCCCTAGAAAAGATATATATATTTAAATATAGTACTTCTAGCACTATACTTATATAGTTAAATAATATAATAAGTAATAGAATATATATTATAGAACTTAAAGGGTTTTTAGCTATAAATATACAGTTTTTACTTAAAAAAGTTACTACTTTTTTATTTTATTTAGTCTAAATATAAATAAATTTATAAACTATTATAAAGTATAGAATTTAGTAAAATATACTATAATCTTAACTAAAAAATAAAAAGAAATTAGAAAAGGCTTATAAGTTTACTAACTTACTCTTAAAAAGTAGTATTCTTTTTTATTTTTTTAATTCTAAAGTTAGAAATATAGTTTTAATAGGTTTATACTTATTAATTTTAATACTTAGTATATTAATACCTATAGTTTAGTTATAAGTACTAGTAAGATTATATTAGATTATTATTTTAATCTTAAGCTTATTAATTTTATTAGTAATAGTAGTAGTAATACCTTTATTTTTTTTAAGGTTTAAGAGGTATTCCTTACCTTTTAAAATAGTAACCTTTATAACTATAGTAGTAATTTAATTAGAAATTAGGCTTAGTATCTTAGATTTTATAGCTCTATAAATAGTTATAAATGCTTTAATTATATTGCTTATTTCTACCCTATATTTTATAGTTTCCTATACTATAGCCTCTATAATTTAAGTAGTTAATATTTTAAGGGTAGTAAGGTAGTTTCTAAGAGTAGTAAGTTATTTATTAACTTTTATATAGAGTTTAGCTAGAAGGCTTACTATAAGCTATATATACCTAGTATTATATATAGAGACCTTTATAAGGTATAAGCTATTTAGTATAGCTAGAAAGCTACTAATAGTGCTATTAAGGTAATTATATAGCTTTACTATCCTAGTAGCTATAATTCTAATAAGTTCTATAATATATATAAAAAAGGTATAGTTCTTTTTAGTTCTAGCTTTATATTTAGTAAGAATTATATTTTTTAGGCTATTTCTAAGATAGTAACTTAGTCTATACTTTAATATACTTTTAAGATATTTCCTACCTTTTTATAGTATAGTTAGGGAATTATAAATATTACTAATTACTTAAACTACTTAGTGCTAAAAGTTATATACTAAGTTTAACTTAGTTATATTAAAACTATTTTTACTAATTTTAGCTTTAGCTTAAGTAAATTTAATACTATAGAAGTAAACTATATTATTATATAACTATATTTTCTTTTTCTTTATAGTGCTATTAAAGAAATACTAGTTAATATACTTAAGGCTTTCTTTATAAATACTATAGAAAGTAGCCTTATTTTCTATAAAAATAAGTATAAATACCTTACTATTAGTATAGCTAAACTAATAAAGGTACTAAAAGAAATTTTTAAATAAGGCTATTACTATATTAGTAATACTAGTAATATTACTTTTAAAGAATTTATTATTTATTTCTAGGGGATTAGCTTTAAACTTAGTTATATTAATAAAACCTTTAAAAGCTATTAATAGGCTCTAAGTTATAGCTATAAAGGCTAGTATAGCTATAGCACTATTAGCTATAATATTACTAAAAATAGATATATAATCCTAGGTTTTATTAAAAATATAGAAAGTATTAAGCTTAGGGAATATATTTAAGGTGCTATAAGCATTATTAATAGTAGTAAATTTATTAGTAAAGTATATATTTAGGTTATAGCTATTTCTACTAGTAAGGATCTTAACTTTAATATTAGTACTCCTAATACTAAAGGTAGGGGTATTAATTAGGTAAAACTAGTTTATAATAAAATTTTTACTTATTATTATATATATAAGCCTATAAGGGAGATAATAGTTTTAAGTATAGTAATAGTGTTATTTATAATAGCTTTAGAATAAAGCTCTTAAATATTTAATAGTTATAATTTAATATTTTTTATAGTAGGATTTTATAAAATAAAGTATAATAAATTATTATTATTATTATTATAATACTCTAGATAGGCTACTAACTAGCCTAATATTTAGTACCTTAGCTACTTAAACTATATAGGAAAAACCCTAGTATAGGGGGGAAAACCTATATACTGCTATAGCGTCTATACACTAGGGCTGCTAAGGCTCTATAGTTAGTATTAATTATAAAAAAAGGTACGCTACTAGCTAGATATAGCTAGTATTACTAGAGAAGTGTAGTAATATTTTCCTAAGGTATAAGTAAGGATTATCTAGGCCTAAGTAGCTTAGTTAGTTACTATATTACTATTATAAAGGCCCTATAGTCCTAACCTAGGGTTAGGTATAAGATCTAGCTATAGTAACTACTATAGTAACTATATAGACTATTAATAGCTACTTAGTAATTATATAGAGGGGGGGGGGGGGGG